>ML776728.1:493708-504302 GCA_009831015.1 Picea engelmannii
TGATTGGAACATACTTGGTACATGGTTGGATGCACTTGTTTATGGTACAGGTTGATTACAGGTTGGTGCATGGTTGATGCACTTGTTTATGGTACAAGTTGATTACAGGTTGGTGCATGGTTGATGCACTTGTTTATGGTATATGTTGATTATAGGTTGATGCATGGTTCAGATTTATTGGTATAGGTTTACAACGATATATCTCATAGTGATAGTGTGACAGTGGTTCCATCATTCTACTTCTACTTCAGGGTGGCAGGACGGGGCAATGACAGGTGGTTGTAGCCACCTTCTGGTTGTAGCCGGAGAACATTGGGGGGTTGTAGCCTCCTTCTGGTTGTAGCCAGAGATTTGGGGAGTTGGAGCTTCCCTCAGGTTGTAGCCTGAGAAACTAGGGGGTTGGAGCCTCCTTCCAGTTGCAGCTAGAAAACAAAGGAAGTTGGTGCTTCTAATGAATGTAATTCTTCAAGACATATAAGAAAAAACATTCCGTGGTTTTCTCCCAATTTGGGTTTCCACGTAAAAAACTGGTGTACTTTGTATGTGTGTGATTGTTTATTTATTACTGCTCATTATTGGATAATAATTCTACATTGATATAACATTTGAATAAAAAGGATTATAATTACGTTATTACTGATTCACCCCCCCTCTCAGTAATCCAACAACTTGGGTCCATTACCCAAACCTGGGATCTCCAACTTCTCATGGCCATAACTCTCTAACCGTGAGGAATTATGTGACATTCCATGTACCACCGGAAATGAAATGACAAGCACTTGAATAGGTATCCGATCAAAGTGTCAAGCTAGAATACTTACCACCAAAGAACATGTTGCATATATTTTTACCAAGCCCCTTCCTAGAGATTTATACATACTTGATAAAGTCAAAGGAGAAAAATGTTGTATGAGAGTGATATCTCTCTCATATCATCAATAAAGGGAAGCAAAATCTTAGAGGGAGAAACACTTTTCCATTGATGTCAAATTGGGAGAAGTTGCAGACAAAGGAAGAATTGAAAACACAAGGAAAGTTGCAGATAAGGGGACTATCAAAATTGATTAAAGGTTTCCATGAATGACAAAGGGGGAGATTGTTGGAAATATTGTTGTCATTGATGTCAAAGACAAGAGAATCCTACAAGATGTCCAAGATAAATATTACAATTACATGGTTGGAAAGTTTATTCTGAGATCTTTCCAACAATATATGGAAGTCCCTATAAATCCCTATGAATGAGGAGATATGAATTTTTTGGTCCGATAACACAACCAAAAAATTGAGATCGGCTCAACGAATTTTTTGGGGACAAAATTACTATAAATATAATATAGAATTTCACATTTTTAGTGAAACCAAGCAAGAAATCAAGTCTAAGGTACACTAAAGGAACTAGGGTGTCTCTTTGGGATCTAAAGGTGTGGAAGTGAATTATAAGGGACTTTCTTTAGGTCTTTCTTATTCTCAAGGTATGCTATAAGGTTTTGATGTTTCCATGAGGTTGTGATGCTGCTTTGTGTATTGCTACAAGGTTGTGATGTTTCCACGAGCTTGTGATGTTGTTGTCAGTGGATGTTTCTGTTAATGATTATAGTATGGGAATGATGCTATGAATATTTCTAGGGTTTGAAGGATTGTCTATGGAATGAAGCCTGCAGGTGAAGTCAGAAGTATTATGTGTATGAAGATATTGTATTGGTGTCTACACATATGTTATTGATTTGGTGCCCAGTTGAGGATATTGATGTCTCTAGTAGGTTGGTGCCTACATTTTGTTGAGTTGGTTCTCAATTGAGGAGATTGGTGTCTCCAATAGGTTGGCGCCTACATATTGCTGAGTTGGTTCTTAGCTAAGAAGACTGGTGTCTCTGATAAGTTGGTTCCTACAATATTTGTAACAGTAGGTTGGTTCCTACAAACATTTATAAAAATAAGTTTTATGGTTTTCTCCCACAAGGGTTTCCACGTTAAACTATGTGCATTGTGATTTGAGTTTATATGTGATTATTGTTTCTCAACTAATGATTGATTGATGAATGGTTAAATAAATTAAAAAGTATCTTATACAGATTCCCCCCATTAGTATAAGCATAATTTCAACAATATATTATTATTTTATCCTTACTTGATGATAACCTGATCTCAAGTCAATCTTAGAAAATTTATTTTCTCCCCTCAACTAATAAAAAAGATCATTAATCCTTGGAAAATGATAGTTGTTATTGATTGCAACTTTGTTCAGCTGCTTGAAGTCAATACATAACCTCAACATTCCATCTTTTTTATTGAAAAAAAGAACTGGGGTAACCCAAGGAGAAACACTTGGGCGTATGTACCCCTTCTTCAACAACTCTTCTAGTTGCATTTGCAACTCTTTTAGCTATGGTGTGCTGATTATGTAGGGAGTTTTGGACACTAGGGAAGCTCCAGACATTAAGTCAATAGAGAAATCAATATCCCTTTTTGGTTGAAATCCTGGAAACTCCCCAAATACATATTCATACTCTTTCAAGATTGGATAATATTCAAGACTTGGCTCCTTATCCTTCACTGGCTCTTCCATACGTGTTGCATATATTTGGCACCCTTTTCTAAAAATTCTTTTCAATTGCAATGCTTAAATATCTCAAACAAATATAGGCCTTAGGACTTGCAATACCTTACACTGTACTTGAATTCCCTTCTTCATCAAGACATGTGAAATACTTGTTATAATAATCTAAAAAAACATGATTCTTTTCTAGCCAGTCCATACCAATCAAGCAGTCATAAGACCCAAGTGGTATGATGTTCAAATATGCTTGAGTGTTGATTCCATTCATACTTATTAGGAAATATTTAAAAATCTCATTGATTCTTCTCTTGGTTATAGCAGCTAGCTGAACTAACCAAGACTTTTCATGCTTACATTTATTCAATTTAAATATTTCAACTATATTTGCATCCATATAGCTATGACTAGCTCCATAATCAATCAAAATAGCTATGGGATGATTACCAATCTTACCTTCCACTTCAATCATGTGGGATTGATAGTCTTCTTGTCTATTATCCAAGGCCGGATAGATCCTTGACATGATTCCTCCCACTTCCTCTACTGTCTCCTCTTGCTTGATGGTATGCACAGTCCTCATCTTATGTCCTCAGTGAGGGAAATATTTGTACATGTGATATCCTTCACATCCCCAACATTCTATAAGCTACTATATGGGCCTCTTTCCTAAGGAATCTATCATTTTCTGATAACCTTGAGATGGTTTCCCTTGTTGACGTGCTTGGGAATTGTTCCTGATTAAAGGTGGCTTGAATCATTTATTCCTTTGATCCATATTTCCTTTATTCTTGTCATCCCAAGCCTTTTGGAAATTTGGTCGTCTTCTACTTTGCTCACACAAATGCTTATCCTTTCTTACAGATTCTTCTAAATTCTTGGGCTCATCAAACCGAATTTGATCCTTGTAGAATGATGTAAGTCCACTCAAGAACCTATGAATTTTTCTGATGAAAATCACATATTTGAGAAGTTCCAAGTATTTCATCTCATATTCATCCATGGTCATGTTCCCAAGTTTGAGTTCAAAGAACTCTTGCATATTCTTGTCATAATATTTCTCTGACAAGTACTACTACTGTAAATACTTCTTGAACTACTTCCAATAAATTCTCTTCTCATCAAGGTACTTAAATTGATTAAGCAGATCCCACCACATAGATGCCTTTCCTTGGAGATGGTAGGATGTAATTATAGCTTCTACATTTGATGAGTAATCATGTATTTGGAAATATTTCCTCATTCCCAACAACCATGCTTCTGCAGCTTCTACTTTCCTATTTTATCCATCAAATGATGCTGGCTTGATCTTTCTAAGCTCCCCTTGCAGGATATCTGTCCCATGCCTCCTCCTTTGGTGCCTGAAATGACACATACTTGGGTTACTTTCCAACCTTAAACATGCATATTCTCTTGTAGTTGAGTTCCTTGGAGAAATATTATGTTGATTCTTGCTAACACTCCTTGATTGTCTAAATGATCCATGATAATCTATCCTATCACGAGATCTAGATACTTCTACTTGCCTTGCATTAGCTTCTTGTATTGTGCCAGAATATTTGTTGACTTGATTCTACATCATATTCAAACTCTGTAGTATCTCCTCTCGAGCTTTCATTATCTTTTAATTATCAACCCTATATCTCTGCAATTCTCTTTGCAGGCTTCTCATAGTTATAGGCTCCTGCCTATCTATTATTCCATTAGACTTTGTCTCAACATCACACACGCTGACATGCATACCTATGAATTATTCTTCGTGGCTGTAAGAAACTTGCACATCTTCCATATCCCTAGTTCTCATATAGGAACTAGGGTCTTCTTTCCTATATATTTAATTTTGCAAGAATGTGCATTCAATAACTGATGTTAGAATTAAGCATCTTGAAAAATATTTAATAATTATATTACAGGTCCTTATTCATTTCAAATTATGAATAAAAAATGCATGAATCCAAATTTTGGGTTGATATATGGATCCTCCTCCTTGGGACCTTTCCATCGACTATTCGTTTGCTCAAATATGAGCTATAAGCTGAAAGTTATGGTTTGAGGAAGTTTAGACTATTTCTCATTTTTACCCTTGTATGCTACATGCACCTTCTTTTTCTTCCTACACATTTTTTTGTTGATGATTACAACTGCTGAGAAATCCTCTAGGACACAGACTGAGCGAGTCGTCCTGTGAGGAAGCCCATGAGTTGGGTGTGTGGTTCCTCTCTGAGATGAATATGGAGCATTGTGTGCCCTGTGTGGGGTGAGGAGCCCATGTGATGGGTTTACTATTCTACTATGTGCAGAGAGTTGAGATGATAACTATAGATGATTCTCCTGTGTAACACAGTGAGAAAGAAGATCTGCTGAGTTGGACATGCTTGTGGCTGAGCATGGGTAAATTTGTGGAAAATCCCCTGAGTTGGGTGCATCTTTCTGAGACATATATGAAACGATGTGTTAGCCTCCTTTGAGCAGAGAGTTGAGATGATGTGATACTCCAGATGATTCTCCTGTGTAACTCAGTGAGAAAGAATATCTGTTGAGTTGGACGTGCCTGTGGCTGAGCACATGTGAACGTGATCCTAG
This sequence comes from Picea engelmannii, assembly GCA_009831015.1. NCBI lineage: Eukaryota > Viridiplantae > Streptophyta > Pinopsida > Pinales > Pinaceae > Picea > Picea engelmannii. The sequence continues at coordinate 498,846 of ML776728.1, forward strand.
TGGCTGAGCACTGGTGAGTGTGGTTCTCCTTTGAGACACAATGAGATAGAGATGTGGGCATCCTTGTGGATGAGAAAAGATCGATGTGCCCCCAATGGTTGAGCACTAGTGGGTTTATGAGATCCCTTTCTATATTGTCCAAGAGTCAGACTTACCTGTAACTCTATTTGTGATGTAAAGGATATAGGTCAGCCCCACCATAATGTAAAATATATTTAATATGGTAATTATTAATTATATTTTGAGTTATTGAAGTCGGCCCTATTGTGCCTATAGACACATAATTTGATGTGATAAGTCTTATATAAATAAAGGTGAATCCCCATTGAGGAAACACACTTAACATTATGTCATCTCATGATTTCAGAAGTTGTTGTCTGAAATTATGAGAATTACAACACCCTCTTGTGTGCTAGGTTTTGTGATGGTGTGGCAGGTCTTTCTCTTGAAGAATATAACAAAGAATTGGCTGGGTTTTCTTCCCTTGTTGAGAAGGGTTTCCTAGGATACTTCTTGTGTTCTGTGCATGGTTATTCTTTTTGTGATCTTGGGTTGCTACAATAGTTATGGTTTAGTTTATGCGAACAGTAAGAAAATTAAAATGCATTAGCTTACCATAAAATCAACAATGGTATCAGAGCAATTATTGAAGGTGACCTTTGCACAATTTTGAAGGAAGGCCATAGGAGTTTTTTTTTGGGATACTATACCCTGCCATTGATATAAAGAGAGGGTTGTACCTCCTATTAAACCCTCATGTTAAAGCTCAAGGCTGGTTGCTGGCATAGCCTTGATTAAAGTGTTCTAGGCAGCATGGAAAGGCAGCCACATGTCCATTTTTTGTGGGAGTCTGAACAGTCTGAGGTAGCCAGCAGTTTCAGAAAGCTTAGTCATTGAATTTTGGGGGAGTTCTTGGGGCAGCCATTAAGGGCTATCATAACTGCAGAAGAGTTCTAATAGTAGCCCCAAAACCACATAGTTTGAGTGATGTTTTAAGGAGAATTTATGAGGCAAGTTAAGGTATGATTTAGTTCGGTTTTGTGAGTAGATATGAGGTTTGTTCTAAGGTTGTTATAAAGGGTGTATATCAGAAGAAAATAAACCAAATTTCCAAGGCACATTTGGACCTAGTTCTAGTAATTTTTTGTCTGAGATTTCAAGAGGAATACTATAGAGTTTTCAGAGTAGTCTCCAAGTGAACTTCAGCTCTGCTACATGAGAACTTCTAGCCAAGTTTCAGATCAGATTTTGTGGTCTTGTTTTTTGAAGTACTTTATAAGCATATCAAGTTAATTTCTTGAAGTATATCCAGGAAAGTTTAGGCCTATTCTAAAGGCAATTTTAAGGGAATATTTGAGACGTATTTCAAGTGAACTTCTGATCATATTTGAGGTGAATTATAGAGGCCTGTTCTGAGGCCAAATCTGAGGTGTATTAAGGCCAGATATGAGAAAAGTGAAGTGTTGTTTAGTGTGAGCTCAAGGTCTATTTTAATGTCGAAAATTTCAAAGCATAAAGGTGAGTTTGATCATATTTGAGGCAACGAATTTCTGAGACGAGTTTGATAAGATATAAGGCATATCAAGGCAGATTTCTGAGGCAGTAAGGCCGAGCCTGAAGTCTGTTAAGAGGTGCAAGTATGAGGCTCTGAGGCATATTTCAAGATCTGAGACAATGTAGGACGAATCCCTTATGACAGAGTGAAGGAAACCTAGGGCTGGATCTAAGGCCTCATTAAAAAATTCATGTCAGCATAAACCAAGTACAAATATAAGGGTATTTTTTTGTTGTTATGAGGCCCATCTACAACATGTTCTGAATCTTCATTCGAGGATGATCTGAGGTCATAGTTTGTGCAGACCTAAAACTACAATGTTGATGTAGACTTCGTTGGAGATATGTATGGTACAAGGTGGCTACAGGGGCAAACAAGTCTGGTTATAGAATGTAGCAATGGCAGGTGGCCACATGAAGCTACAACAACATAATTTTCCTTCTAGTCTATGATAAACACATGAGGAATATCATTTCTCATCATGACATTGACAAACGAGCATAATCTCCATTGGTCTACACTCTCAGGTATGCACTTGTATATATTATTTGCATCATTGTCATAAGGGTACTTGCAGGAATAAGGAACCCTTGCTGCAATCTGGATCCAGAGGGATCTCAGTGCATTAAGAGGAAAAACACACTGGAAGTGAATAATCTAGGTTTGATTAAATTATCATGCCTCTAACCTACATTTCTAAGGTTGCTACATTACAACTAGGTGTTGTAGCTGTGACAACAATCCTTAAATTGTTTTGATTCTAGAAATGTATTCATGAATCTCCTCTAGGAGATATTCTTGTTTTGTTTCCTTTCGGTTGTTCTAGGCAGGTTAATAACAAAGGAAGATGTTTATCCTTTAGACTTCATAAGGAATGGCTTGACTCAGAGGGATTCAAACTAATTGAGAAGAATGAAGAGACATTAACTTCTCCCCGTCAACAATTTAGAGGGAGATAACCATTATTTTAGTTGATCCAGCTACTCTAGTTGATATCCCCAAAGATATTGCAGTAGGGAATAAAAGGCATGTCTAAGATCGAAAAACTCTACATGGGGCAGAGGGACATGCATCTGATGGAAGTGTCGAGATATATAAAGCGATATTTGTAGCCAGAAGACTCCCAAAAACAAAGGGAGTTGTCTATGATAAGACATTTGATCCAGTAGCCCAATACAATTCCATCCATACTATCATCCATGATTTGGAAACTTCATCATATTGATGTAAAGACAACCTTTCTCAATGATGATATTGAGGAAGAAGTTTACATCGAGCAACTAGAAGGATTCGTGATATAGAATGAGAAATCTCATGAGTACAGAATGAATAAAACTTTGTATGGACTAAAGAAGACACCTAGTGATTGGTATGAGAATATGGATGGATTCTTGATGAGTTTGGGCTTCAACAAGAGTGTTGCTGATCCAAACCTATACTATTACATTGTTGGTGACGAGAGCCTAATTTTGGTGACTTATTCAGAAAGCCTTGTTGGATACAAGAAAGATGATGCACTATGTCTTGGGACAAGAAGTATGATAGAGGACTGCTGATATTTTCCCGAGTCAAGGAAAATATACAGTGGGTATATTAAAGAAGTTCAGTATGACATAATGCAAATCCATGCGGACACCGATGGTGATGGATTTGAAGAAAATGAATGATGTTGATTCAAACAAGATTGATCCACAAATGATTGGATCACTGATGTATTTGGTTAACACCATATACATGTACTTAGTCAATTCATGATTCAGTCGAGACAGACTCACTAGATAACAAAAAAACATATGTATAGATATCTATGAGGCATAGTTGGATGTGGCCTAAGATATGCCTCCAGTATGGACTTGATTTTGCAGGGATATGCTGATATAGATTGGGTAGAGAGTACAATGGAACAGAAGAGCAGATTCGGTTGTTGTTTTTCCTTGGGGTCTACCATGGTTTCCTGGTGCAGCAGGAAACAAAGCTCTGAGGCCTTGAGTACTGCAGAAGCAGAGCATATAGCATTGAGTGTGGAAGTCCACGAAGCAGTGTGCATTCACAAGCCTCTAGCATATTTATTTGATCATGAGATGGATTCCATTATTATAACCAAAGTTTTGTTAATCTCTTTAAGAACCCTGTGTTCGAAACACGTTGAGATAAAATATCATTATATCAGAGACATGGTGCAGAGGAAAGCAGTACATGTGAAATACCTTCCTACACATGAGCAGATTACAGATATCTTCACCTAACTGCTTGCCAATACAAAGTTCGAGTACTTCTGTGAGAAATTGACTTGGTGGAGAATACCTCTCTAGCTAAGAGGGAGTGTTGATAACTACAACCAAGACGAAGTTCGAGTACTTCTGTGAGACTTGGCCTGATGGAGAATGCCTCCCTATCTGAGAGGGGGTGTTGACGATTACAACTACATGAGACATCCTCCAGGACACAGACTGAGTGAGTTGGCCTGTGAGGAAGTCGATGAGTTGGGTGTGTGGTTCCTCTCTAAGATGGAGATGGAACATTGTGTGCCTTGTGTGGGGTGAGGATCCCATGTGATGGGTTTACTATTCTCCTTTATGCAGAGAGTTGAGATCATAAATCCAGATGATTCTCCTGTGTAATGCAGTGAGAAAGAATATCTGTTGAGTTGGACGTGCCTGTGGCTGAGCACAGGTAAATGTGTGGAAAATCCCATGAGCTGGGTGCATCGTTCTGAGACAGAGATGAAATGATGTATTAGCATCCTCTGAGCAGAGAGTTGAGATGATGTGATACTCTGATGCAGATCTTCAGATGATCTCCCTGATCTCCTACTCACAGGATCGTTTTCAAAAGTACCCTATTCCTGAGATACGGAGTGGCTCCTTAGATTCCCTTCTGGAATCCCTGTTAAATTATGACCCACAGGTCTTCCTTCTTTCCTCTGCATGGCCTCCTGCACTCGCCGTGAACAATTTCCCCACAGGAAAAATGTTATCGGGCTTCGGGGTTTTGGGGTGCCCGTTGTCGAAAGTTTCTCACCTCTCCAGTCCCCGATCACCGATGCTCCCTTTGTGCACTATCCCTCCGGATTAGGCCACGGTCCATACGACCGTCTCCTATATGACCGCAGCCATATACCGTCCTATCGGGACTTCGGGCTTTTCGATGTCGAAACGCACCCGTCCTATGGACTCTCAATATATCGACCCCGATGCGCTTTGGCCTTAGCTCCTGGCTCCACTCCCGGTTCACGTGACCACAACCCCATGAACATAGTCAATCTCCCTCGTTAGGGTTTTCCCTATCAAAATATTGAAGTGTATGAACTCCTTGTCCCTGGGATTCCCGATTCCCTGATGCCGACAAATGACCTCCCTGTCGGGGCTTTCCCCGATGGCCTGGGTCTTCACCACGTATCCTCCAGAGATGGACGACCCTGATCCAAGGTCGTGATTCAGAGTTTTGCGACCCCTCCTGCAATGGTATTCACGTCACCAAGAATCCCGATACACCGATCCCCGATGCACGTGAGGACTAACTCCTCCACGTCACTATCCCAACTCCCAGAGTTCACGACGTGTTGAACCCCGACTCCTCTCTAGATTCCTGACACGTGTCCTCTACAGATGGACGGTCCAGGTTCTGTGTCGGGGTTTCGACCATGGATTTCCTCGATCCTGTTGGGTATGTGTTATATTCTTTGCACGAGTAGTAGTGTCCCAAGACACATGAAGAAGAGGAGGACATGTCTCGTGTTCCATATGCGAGTGCAGTCGCCAGTTTGATGTATGCAATGGTCTGTACTAGACCGGACATTGCACATGCAGTGGGAGTTTTGAGCAGGTATATGTCAAAACCAGGGAAGGAGCATTGGACAGCAGTAAAAAGGGTTTTCAGGTATTTGCGTGGCACTGCTAGCT
>ML776728.1:504484-515971 GCA_009831015.1 Picea engelmannii
AAGACAAAGCACATTGATGTTCAATATCACTTTGTGAGAGACATGATTGAAGAAAAGAAAGTATCACTGATGAAGGTGGACACTTTGAATAATGTTGCAGATTCATTAACAAAATCTGTGAGCACTGAGAAGTTCTCTTGGTGCAGAGGATCCATGGGCATTACTGCCTTGGATTGTTGACTATGTACCCCTGTAACCCCCTGTGTGCAAAGAAAACAACAAGTGGGAGAATGTTGGGTATGTGTTATATTCTTTGCATGAGTAGTAGTGTTTGAGCGCCTGCGCCGGGCACGCAGGGGGGTAAGAGGGGGTTCGGGGGCAGCGCCCCCGAATTTTTTTTTTTGGGCCGACATATTTTCGCCGGTTTCGGGCCGACATATTATCGTCGGGCCGACATATTTCCGGGACCACATGATATTAGGTGGTTTTCGGCACATGGTTTTTGCCGATGGTTTTCTATTTCCGGTTAAGGAATTAGGGTTTTGGACTAATCCAGGTCATTGGGTTAGGGTTTTGGATGCCGCTGGCTCCTATATGTATATTGTATTGTAAACAATGTAACACAATGTGTATCAATATAATATATGCTGGTTTTCCCGGTTTGGGTTTCTAGGTGAAAAATCTCTGTGTAATGTTTGTATTTGCCATTGCATCTTTTCTGTTCTTTTTCTGAATATCAGTTTGCAGTAGATATTGTACAAGGTTAGAATTTACAGATCCTTTGTCAACGAGAATGTCGATATGCCGATTCCTGATATCCCGATGCCTCTACACCTCTGGTCGGGATTTCTCCTCTGTCTACGAGAGCTTAACTCCAGTGAAATTTCTGTCGATCCGACGGCTGTCGGCGATCCTGATCCAGATCCGACGGCTCAGATCTTTTCTCCTCCTCTGTGCGCTCTCTGGATGTGAAATCGATGGTCCAGATCTTCTTTCTCCGCCCGATCTGACGGCTGCTATTTCTCCCTCCTGGGCTCCTTGCACGCCTTTCTTCCGTGACTTGGAAGAATTTCAATTTCTCAAAGGCTCTAACCTTTGTTGTCTTTCCTCTCTGCGAGCTCCTCGGCTTTTAGCCTCAACTGCATGTGTAAGAGCGTTGTCCCTCTTGAGATTTGGGTACTTTGAACCCATCAAAGGATTATGAAGCTTCTGCACTCCTTGCAGAGCCCTCGCCTGCAAGTGCTTTTTGTCCTGAGCTTCTCCTGTAGCTTCGACCTCCCAAGGAAACTCGGTTCTTGCTTCCTTTTCTCCTTCAGATGGAGAATGCTTGGATGCCCTCCTGGCTATCCTTCACTTCAGTAACCTCTTGCTGAATGCTTCTAGGTATTCAGTAACCCCGCGAAGATCCTTCAGTGGATTCTTCCTCCAACTTCAAAGCTCAAAGAGTTCCTTTCTCCGGTGCCTATCTGCACTCCGACTCAAATGCCCACCTGGCAGAGTTCTTTCTCCACAGAACGTTCAACAGTTCTGTCTTCTTTCTCCTGTGAACTTATGCACCCACTCAATGCCCTCATGGCAGAGCTCCACAGAGCTCCTTCGAGCTTCTGTTTCTCCTTTTTATCTGAACTCACAACCGAGTTCTTCTCCAACACCCTCCTGCCTGCGCTCAATGCCCACCTGGCAGAGCCTCTACAGAACTTACAACAAAGTTCTGTCTGCCACTGTGTCTCTCATACACAACCCTGCCTCCAAGGTGTTCAACCACCTTGAGGTTTTCTTCTTGTGAGTTGTTGATCTCAGTTCCTTGTGCCGCAACACGTCTCTGTCTGGCTCCTCAGAGCTCATAAGTGCACTCGTGCACTGGTATTCAAAGTCCGCAACACTCTTTCACTCCCTCATGGCATGAAACCTCAAAGACCCTCATCCCTGAAATCAAACACACTCCCTACAAATGCATGATAATAACATATACATCTACAACATAAAAGGAACACTCACAGACATCCATATGACACAGAACTCATGCAGGAAAAACTGTTGTTTGTATTAAAAATGGCAAAATGCATGTATATTTACAATGGTGTTCCCGAGCTCTCTCCCTGGCTCTCTCATCTAACATCGCTCTACTCTAGCTCAACTAACTCAAAATGAGATCTCTAAATCTCTTTTACCTGAGGGGCTCATTGAGCGCTTCCCTCCAGGATTTACCTACCCTAATAAATTACAATCAATGGTTTTCTAGTCCTCTATCCGGAACTAGATCTCAACCGATCTACAATAAAGGCCGATCTACCTAACGCCTGCATAAAAGCACAGCTTCCCATGGCTCAACAGGCTAAACACATTAAATTATATTCATTTCAAATTCAAAGAGAGGCTGCGCCTCTCTCTTCAACGCGCGATTTGAATTCGCTGGCGTGGCTGGCTGGCTGACATGGAGAGATTCTCCTGCATCATACTCCTCAGCTGCAAAATCATGAGTGCCTTCTCATGCACTTCCCCTCTAAGTTGTTGGAATCCTCCTAGATCCCAAATAAACCTTTGGAGCTTTTCATTCGCTCCCTTTTGCTGCTGCTGCTGCTGTTGCTGCTCTTCTGCTTAGCCTCTCCCTGCTGGCAGTGTCTGCTGATATTAACATCAGCTCTCGGATCTCCCTGATCACTTCATCCAGCTGCTCCCACGGCTGGCTCGGCTCTTGCAGTCTCCTCAACTGCAATTTTTTTTGGCACATGAGCAGATCATTGTGATCTCCCATGCCTCCTTCATCAGCCTCCAACTTTACCTGTTGGATGTGCACACCCTGCACTTTCACCCTCTCTTCCAGGGCTTCAATTTGCTGCCACAGCTCAGCAAAACATATGTTGTCCGTGTCTCCAACTTCTGCTACTGCAAGCTCTCGTGTTGTAGTGTTTTCATCTTCTCGGCTGAAAATATCGAGCCATTCCTCGGAATGCTCGGTTTCCTCTTCTGCTCCTGCTTGGGCAGTCTTCACCATCTATGCCAATTCTTCTTGGATAGTCACGACCGACTGTTCCTCTCTTGTTGTTGCTGCATCATCCGCAACACTGTTTTCTGCCTCCTCTGGGGAAAATGGCATGAATATTTGAATTCCTCCAATCATCACACGACTCAAATCCTTCGCTGTCAGTTGTACCTGCTGATCTCCTTGCGAGATCAATTGCTCCGTCAGCTCCTCTTGTTGATTCTGACTCATAAGTTCACCCCTGCCCATCTGGCAATATGGGATGCTTCCATTGCCCTCCTTGCAGATTTTGAGATCAATCGATCCCATCTTCATCAGCACCCAATGATGACTTGAACTCACCTCTGAGTCCCTGAGACTTTCAGATAGTCTCAAACGCTCATCTCTTCCCTCCTGGAAATATGAGACGTTCTCGCTACCCTCCTGGAAGTCTTCGAGATCCCGCAACGATCTCTGATCATTGCTTAGCTGGCAATGCAAATTTTCCTGGTTGTCCTCATGACAGTCCGTGATATCTTCAGATGATCTCAATTCGTTGCCCTCCTAGCAAACTGGAATTTCCTCTTCTTTTCCCTCCTGGCAGTTCTTGAGATCATCAGGTGACCCCAATCCAATTTCCAAATCATCGAGACTTTCCCCAGTCTTTGGTTCGCATATCTGAACCAATTCTTCCTCTTCTATGTCCTTGAGGTCTTCAGCATACCTCACCCACTCTTTTAACTGCCTGCACTGTCTTTGACTATCAACTCCCTGATTGGCCATTTCACCTTTGGCGTCTGCATGGGCCATTCATGTACCCATCCCGGCTGGCTATCCTGCCACATCTTCAACTCGAGCTTCTCCATCTCTGCTCGTATATCAACAAGCTCTTTATCCATCTCCGTTGCACTCATCAGCTTTGGGCTCTTCTTTCTATGGCCTTTAGTAGCCATCTTGCTGTCTCTGTCTGCTTTCCTAGCAGATCTGCTGCTGTCACTCTTGCAATCCTGAGTGCTCAGCTTCATCTTACACTCCTCCTGATGGCCTTCTCGATTGTTGCCTACCTACAAACAACCATTACAGAGTCTCCAGTGCTCTGTATTCTTTCCTCCTCTCATGTCTACAATATACAAACAGATTCCCACTCTGATACCATTTGATGCAGATCTTCAGATGATCTCCCTGATCTCCTGCTCACAGGATCGTTTTCAAAAGTCCCCTATTCCTGAGAGCCGGAGCGGCTCCTTAGATTCCCTTCTGTAATCCATGTTAAATTCTGACCCACAGGTCTTCCTTCTTTCCTCTGCATGGCCTCCTGCACTCGCCACGAACAATTTCCCCACAGGAAAACTGTTATCGGGCTTCAGGGTTTCGGGGTGCCCGTTGTCGAAAGTTTCTCACCTCTCCAGTCCCCGATCACCGATGCGCCCTTTTTGCGCTATCCCTTCGGATTAGGCCATGGTCCATACGACCGTCTCCTATATGACTGTAACCATATACCGTCCTATCGGGACTTCGGGTTTTTCGATGTCGAAACGCACCCGTCCTCTGGACTCTCAATATATCGACCCCGATGCGCTTTGGCCTTAGCTCCTGGCTCCACTCCCGGTTCACGTGACCACAACCCTGTGACCATAGTCAATCTCCCTCGTCGGGGTTTTCCCTATCGAAATATCGAAGTGTATGAACTCCTTGTCCCTGGGATTCCCGATTCCCCGATGACGACAAATGACCTCCCTGTCGGGGCTTTCCCCGATGGCCTGGGTCTTCGCCACGTATCCTCCAAATATGGACGACCCTGATCCAAGGTCGTGATTCAGAGTTTCACGACCCCTCCTGCAATGGTCTTCACATCACCAAGAATCCCGATACACCGATCCCTGATGCACGTGAGGACTAACTCCTCCACGTCACTGTCCCAAATCCTAGAGTTCACGACGTGTTGAACCCCGACTCCACTCCATATTCCTGACACGTGTCCTCTATAGATGGACGATCCAGGTTCTGTGTCAGGGTTTCCACCATGGATTTCCCTGATCCTTTGTCAACGGGAATGCCGATATGTCGATTCCCAATATCTCGATTCCTCTACACCTATTGTCGGGATTTCTCCTTTGTCTATGAGAGCTTAACTCCCATGAAATTTCTGTCGATCCGACGACTGTCAGCGATCCTGATCCAGATCCGACGGCTCAGATCCGTTCTCCTCCTCCGTGCGCTCTCTGGACGTGAAATTGACGGTCCGGATCTTCTTTTTCCGCCCGATCTGATGGCTGCTATTGCTCCCTCCTGAGCTCCTTGCATGCCTTTCTTCCGTGACTTGGAATAATTTCAATTTCTCAAAGGATCTAACCTTTGTTGTCTTTCCTCTCTGCGAACTCCTCAGCTTTTAGCCTCAACTGCGTGTGTAAGAGCGCTGTCCCTCCTAAGATTTGGGTACTTTGAACCCGTCAAAGGATTCTGAAGCTTCTGCACTCCTTGCAGAGCCCTCGCCTGCAAGTGCTTTCTGTCCTGAGCTTCTCCTGTAGCTTCGACCTCCCAAGGAAACTCGGTTCTTTCTTCCTTTTCTCCTTCAGATGGAGAATGCTTGGATGCCCTCCTGGTTATCCTTCACTTCAGTAACCTCTTGCTGAATGCTTCTAGGTATTCAGTAACCCCGCGAAGATCCTTCAGTGGATTCTTCCTCCAACTTCAGAGCTCAAAGAGTTCCTTTCTCCGGTGCCTATCTGCACGCCGGCTCAAATTCCCACTTGGCAGAGTTCTTTCTCCACAGAATGTTCAACAGTTCTGTCTTCTTTCTCCTGTGCACTTATGCACCCGCTCAATGCCCTCCTGGAAGAGCTCCACAGAACTCCTTTGAGCTTTTGTTTCTCCTTTTTATCTGAACTCACAACCGATTTCTTCTCCAACGCCCTCCTTCCTGCGCTCAATGCCCACCTGGCAGAGCCTCTACAGAACTTACAACAAAGTTCTGTCTGCCATTGTGTCTCTCATACACAACCCTTCCTCCAAGGTGTTCAACCACCTTGAGGTTTTCTTCCTTTGAGTTGTTGATCTCAGTTCCTTGTGCCGCAACACGTCTCTGTCTGGCTCCTCAGAGCTCAGAAGTGCACTCGTGCACTGGTATTCAGATTCCGCAACACTCTGTCACGCCCTCATGGCATGAAACCTCAAAGACCCTCATCCCTGAAATCAAACACACTCCCTGCAAATGCATGATAATAACATATACATCTACAACATAAAAGGAGCACTCACAGACATCCATATGACATAGAACTCATGCAGGAAAAACTGTTGTTTGTATTAAAAATGGAAAAATGCCTGTATCTTTACAATGGTGTTCCCGAGCTCTCTCCCTAGCTCTCTCATATACCATCGCTCTACTCTAGCTCAACTAACTCAAAATGATATCTCTAAATCTCTTTTACCTGAGGGGCTCATTGAGCGCTTCCCTCCAGGATTTACCTACCTTAATAAATTACAATCAATGGTTGTCTAGTCCGCTATCCGGAACTAGATCTCAGGCGATCTACAATAAAGGCCGATCTACCTAACACCTGCATAAAAGAACAACTTCCCATGGCTCAACAACCTAAACACATTAAATTACATTCATTTCAAATTCAAAGAGAGGTTGCGCCTCTCTCTTCAACGCGCGATTTGAATTCGCTGGCGTGGCTGGCTGGCTGACATGGAGAGATGCTCCTGCATCATACTCCATATGATTCTCATGTTTAATGCAATGAGAAAGAAGATCTATTGAGTTGGACGTGCCTGTGGCTGAGCACATGTGAACGTGATCCTATTGGCTGAGCACTAGTGAGTGTGGTTCTCTTGTGAGGCACAGTGAGATAGAGATGTGGACATCCCTGTGGCTGAGCACAGATGCATGTGCCCCTAGTGGCTGAGCACTAGTGGGTGTATGATATCCCTTGCTATATTGTCCAAGAGTCAGACTTACCTGTAAGCCTATTTGTGATGTAAAGGGTAGAGGCCGACCCCACCATAATGTAAATGATAACTAATGTAAAATATAATTAATATGGTAATTATTAATTATATTTTGAGTTATTGAAGTTGGCCCTATTGTGACAATAGACACATCATTTGATGTGATAAGTCTTATATAAATAAAGGTGAATCCCCATTGAGGAAACACACATAACATTGTGTCATCTCATGATTTCAGAAGTTGTTGTTTGAAATTATGAGAATTACAACACCCTCTTGTGTGATAGGTTTGGTGATGGTGTGGGAGGTCTTTCTCTTGAAGAATATAGCAAAGGATTGGCTGGGTTTTCTTCCCTTGTTGAGAAGGGTTTCCCAAAATACTTCTTGTGTTCTTGTGCATGGTTATTCTTCTTGTGATATTTGGTTGCTGCAGTAGTTATGGTTCAGTTTATGCTAATAGTAAGAAATTAAAATGCATCAAATTACCATAAAATCAACATTTTTATGTGCACATATTCCAAATATGGATCCACAAATGTCTTCTATGGTCCATAAGATTTCCATAGACTAATCTTGTTCCCCAAACGAACCTAATTTGAGCAAGGAGTTATGCCCTCTAGAAGTAAACTGGTGTTGAAAATATACCCTCTACAGTTTTAACTGTAACTTTCTCATATGAGCTCTGTTTTATGCCCAAAATAGCTCATTGAAAATATCTCTCTGAGTTATCTTATTTAAGCTATAGAGATAATGCATATGTTGGTACACCCTATTCTTGTGACTTTTGACTACCTAAAAATGTCATTTAGGCCCTCAAAATCGCGTTGCATATTTATGACCTTCAAAACTATAAAAATTTTGTGGAAAATAATCGATTTATTGCTGTAACAGGCTATCAAATTGAACTGATCCTTTCATCAATGATTTTCCTTCCCCTTTTCTCCTTTTCTTCTTCCTTTTCAAAGTTTGTGCACACACAAGTTATGTATTATGCACCAATATTCAATACGCACAAGTTTTTACACACACAACACCAATATTTAGTGCACTTAATGTGCACCAATATTTAGTTCACACAAATTTTACATCACACACAAATATTTATTACGTGCAACTTTTATGCCACACACCAATATTAAAGGCGTAAATTTTTTATACCGTGCACCAATATTCTGCGCACACAACTTTTATACTGCACACTAATATTCAACACGCACAAACTCTGCATCGTGCACCCATATCTTGTGCACACAACTTTGAGGTCAAACACCAATATTTAGTGAACACAACTTCTGCATTGCACACCCATATCCAGTGGACACTAATATTCAACACGCACAAACTCTGCATTGTGCACCCATATCTTGTGCACACAACTTTGAGGTCAGACACCAATATTTAGTGAACACAACTTCTGCATTGCACACCCATATCCAGTGGACACCATTTTTATTCCCTACACCAATCTCTTGCGCAAACCACAAGATCTGCACCGCGCAACGCCAATACTTAGTGCATGTAAGTCCTTTCTTTGGTTAGCTTATTTTTCCATATTTTCAACTCGTTATCATCACGACCATCGTAAAAATTCCTGACTCGCCTGTCTAAGCCAATTCAATTGATTGGAAGTCAAAATGACCCCTCCATAACAACCATTCTGAGTGTAATTCCAACTTGAATTTCTTAGAAATTGGGGGATTTCACTTAGACCAAATGTCTTCCCCAACTTCGACACAACTCAAATTTTGATATGAAAAATTTACCAGATTCATGCTGATCTCTGCCTTATACAAGGTTAGTGTTGAACCAAAAACATCTGATACCACTCTGTAATTTTCATAGCCCCAAGATAGGTCACGCCACTGCTAAAACGACCCAATAAAATTCCTGATACCAATAACAAAAAATATCTGAGTGAAATTCATAGCAACTATATAATTATTTAACATACATATGCACAACAAATAAGAACACTTATCTTATAAAATATGTAATATGATATAAAGGACATATGTTCCTCCCAATCGTAGACTTTTTTTTCTAGTTATCAACAAAAATTCACCCTTGAGATAGGGATACAATTCCACAAGATACGATGGTCCCTAAGGTTGTCTAATGTCCCTCCCTCAACCATCAATTTCCCACAACTAATTCCAGTCCACCATCTCTCTTCCCCAAAACATACACAATCCAAGGGATGAGATCCCCCTCCACTACTCACAGTTCCTCAGGCCTTCACACTTCTCTCTAGGGATTCCAACATAGGTTGGATAAGGAATATCTCTATTGGGACCTCGGGAAATCTACAACTGCCACATGAATCCACATAACAACAAAACACTTTCTTCTCTTCACATTTTTCGAACAAAATGTTGTTCATAGGCCCACAACCTATTTTCCCATGAAATTATTGTTGATTATTTGGGTTGGTTGTCATTGATGTCAACCCTTGAAGAAAGTCTGGTAGCGAATTCCGGTAGCACAAAGGTTTGGGTAATGGACCCAAGTTTGTTTGATGGATAATGGTATGATTTTTGATATATTTGCAGGTAATATTATTTTATATGGATAGTACATGCCATTCCATTTCTGGTGGTATGTGGAACGTCACATAACTCCTCACCGTTAGAGAGTTATGGCCATGTAAAGTTGGAGAACCCTCATGAGTCATCTAGAAGCCCCAAAAGGTTAAAGTAGTCAAAGTGGTTGCAAAGAAGAAATTATTTAAATAATAAAGTGAAGTGATGAGTGTACTATAAGTCAAAGTGGATATAAAGTAAATTATTTAAATAATAAAGTTAATGAAGAAATTACTAAGTGGACAAGTGGTTAGACGTGGGTTAGCCCTAAAATAAGGAAAGCGGTTTAAGATATTTTAGAAGGTAAATAATAAAGTGAAGTGATGAGTATACTATAAGTCAAAGTGGATACAAAAGAAATTATTTATATAATAAAGTTAATGGAGAAATTACTAAGTGGACAAGTGGTTAGAAGTGGGTTAACCCTAAAATAAAGAAAGTGGGTTAAGATGGTTAAAAGGTAACCCCTTGAGGAAGCTACATGAAAGTATAAATAAGAGGCAAGGCTCTCTCATTTTAAACACACTTGAGCATATTGAATATCTACAAGTGACTGAGGTAACCAAAGGATATCTAAGCCGAATTTTAGAGGGAAGGTGAAGTATAGAAGGTTGAATTTCAAGGGAGGATAAATTCTTTTGATGATGCTCTCTAATGTATGTTATTTACAGATCTTCTCACAATTTTCGCAATAATTTTTTTTTCTAGAATGATTTATACCATGAAATTGGGAGGCCGTTGAGGAAACATATCCAAGTAGTTATGATAAAAATTTCATCTTGTGGGTCGTTTCATTTTTGGAGTTACACTCCGTGGAAAATAGGGTTTGTGGCTAGTCCTGAAACTAGTCTAAAACAAGTGTTTCAGGTAAAAATGTCATAAATTCTTCATAACGGATCCAAATTCAGTAAGACAAAATGTATTGGTTAGAGTACAATATGTAGTATTCTATTTACAATTTTCAGATCCATACAATAAATATTTCGTGCGGGGCACGTTCTACAATTTCTCTCTCTAGAATAAGCCAAAATTCAATAAGGTATGCCATTTTTTCTATAACTCCTTTTCAGAGAAGTTCCAAGCAATGCAAACTGGATGAATTGCATAAAAGACACTGAAGAACATTGTGTACTATTGTTCGGATCTTTATTCATTATAGGTACATAGTTATGATTATTTCAAGTTAGGGTTGTTGACTAATCCAAAATTAGTCATGTGAGACTAAAGTAAAGTTTGATGAAAATGCTAGTCTCTTGTTATCAAAGTTAAGGAAGGTTTGCAGGTATTTGATCATATACACCAGGTCTATTACAGAGTTACAAATCAGATTTGGATGATGAAATTGATGAGGGATTTTGGTTGAGGTACATGTTGGGTACATGGCTGAGACAAGTAGTTGATGAGTTGACACATACATGAGGTGTATAGTTGATGATGTTGGTACATCTTGATGAGTCATAGTTGATGAGTAGTTGATACATGATTGATACATACTTGGTACATGGTTGGAGGGACTTGTTAGTAGTATTGTTGACACATGGTTTATGGATGATGTAGCATACTTGTATTGGTATATTATTAGAAGCACATATTGATCTTGGTGATGATTATGAGTTGGTGTGTGATGCTTGGTTGATGCACATCTTTGAGAGTTATCTTGGTGAGTAGATTTGATTTGGTTGATAAGATTGATGAGACAGGTTGTTTGGTACAGGTTACTGCATGGTTGATGCACTTGTTTATGGTACATGTTGATTACATGTTGTTTGGTACAGGTTGGTGCATGGTTGATGCAGTTGTTTATGGTACAATTTATTTCAGGTTGAGGTACAAGTTGATGAATGGTTGATGCATGGTTTATGTTATTGGTATAGGTTGTTTGGTGCATGTTGATTGGTACAGGTTTACAACAATATATCTCACAGTGATAGTGTGACAATGGTTCCATCATTCTACTTATACGACAAAGCAGTTGTGTTGGGCTCCGGATTTATAACATTTTCTTGCTGGTTCTTGAGGATATTGTTTACTCTCCTGAAGTCTTTTGTTTAG
>ML776728.1:524492-559331 GCA_009831015.1 Picea engelmannii
AAAAAAAAAAAAAAAAAAAAAAAAAAAAAAAAAAAAAAAATGCCTTCATACTTAAAAAAAAATAAAAAATAAAAAATGACAAAAAAGACTAAAAAAAAACAATTTCATAAAATATTTTAAGAAAAACATCTAAAATAAAACATATTTCACGAAACTAATTTCTTGAAATATGTTTCTTGAAATCAATCTGAACTGAAGTATGATGATATCTTCAGCGTACCCCTTATAGAATGGCCATACATAGTTCAAGCAACCTAAGAATCTTTGTAATTGAGTTTTATCAGAGATGATATCTGGAAACTTATCAAAACTCTTCAAAATGTGTTGCAATAAAATTTGTCGTTTTTTAATGTGAAAACTAAGAAATCCTATATTTGTTTTTCCTATTTCCATTTTTTATGCAAAGAGAACTAACCCATGCTAAAAAAAACTGATAGAATTTTTGCAGGTGTTCTGGATGTTCTTGGAGATTTTTTGAACAAACTAAAATATCATCTATATAGATGATCAACCATGAATATTCCCTAAACAAATCTTCCATTCTTTCTGAAATTCTCGGGGGAATTATTTAATCCAAGTGACATCACCTTCCATTGATAATGGCCTTAGGAACCATAAATGTGGTTTTGTTGCGGATCTTCTGGTATAATTTCGGTCTTGGTAAAACCCTGATTTGAGATCAATTTTGTTGAACATTGATTTTCCCTTTATTTTTTGGACCAAGGAAGCCTTATTTGGTAAAGGATATCTGATGGGTTTTAATGCTTTGTTAAGGCTTTGTTAAGAGGTTTGTAATTCACCACAAGTCTCATCTTACCCCTCTTCTATTATGAATGTTTGTTCACATAGAATCCCCTGCATGCCCATGCACTTTTAGAAGGTTCTATTAAACATTTCTTTAAAAGATCATGAAACCTTTCCTTAAAAGATCGTGGATCTTTTCATGACAAATTTTGATCTCATAGGGGCTCATAAGCCCAGCAGAGGGCTTTTGTGGCTTTCTGTGGAGGGACCTTTGCCAAAGGATCATACGACAAGGATACAAAATACTTCTCCCTATGCCAAAAGGCATTATTAAACCTTTTTTAAAAGATCATGGATCTCTTGCTGGCAGATTTTGATCTCAGAGGGGCTCATAAGCGCAGCAGAGGCTTTCTGTGAAGAGACCTTTGCCAAAGGATCATACGACAAGGATACAAAATACTTCTCCCTATGCCAAAAGGCATTAGGATAATCAGGGGTGCAGTGAACTCTTTCTAATTTATTCAACTCAAATACAGTTGTTCAGAGAGTTTGGATACTGCATCCTTTGTTTTACAAACACCTTCAGTGAATAGAAAAGTATTTACAATATTTTCATTTATATACATTTTCATGGTCTTTTCCTTTGGATCCAAAGTAAAAGGAGATACAAATTGCATGGAATTGTAAATAGAAAAGTATTTACAATATTTTCATTTATATACATTTTCATGGGGTCTTTTCCTTTGGATCCAAAAAGTAAACGGAGATACAAATTGCATGAAATTGGCACCTGATATACAACCATATCTAATATTGTTTAATCCATGAAATGACTGCCTAAAACACTAGCTATTTATTTGCAGAGGGAAATGCTCGATTTCTCCAAATATTTCTAGAGATGAACCATCTATAGACAATCCTCCTTGTGTAGTCTTATGCCAGTTATATTTTGGAAATAATTTTCTTCGTAACAGACTTAAATGGCATCCTGAATCTAGAAAGCAATCTAGTTGATAGGGAGCATGTTCTACAGGAATTAATTTTCTTCATAACAGACTTAACTGGCATCATGAATCTAGAAAGCAATCTAGTTCATAGGGAGCATGTTCTACAAGATTGAATGAGAGTTTAATAAAGTTTATTGTACCACTACAAGCTTGTAATCCCAATGAGGACTCTGTTTCTTTTGGTTCTTGTTTTGCCACTGTTGTTTCTTTTGGTTCTTGTTTTACCACTGTTTATTCTTCAATTAATTCTTCTTGAATTTGTATTTTCTTTTTTTACCCATTTCCATACAATGGGACACTTTTTGCCTCTTCAAGCAATTTTGAATATTCTTCATCTGAATAATTATCTACTTCTATTGTATTTTGTTTGTTGCTAATCTTATGATAGCTTGTTGATCTCTAATTTGTGTTAGAGACATTACTTCTTTGTCTTCCCTGAACTATTGTCTATCACTGTGACTATAAGGATGTTGGGTGTGTTAATATTATGGTAGTTGCGGGAGGTATTTACCTCCACGTGTAAACCGACGAGAATAGAATATTCTGAGAAGCAAGAAAAAACCCTAATGAGTTGGCTAATAACCCTAGAAGACAAGTCGACTCAAGAGGATAATTGGTATTAGGTTATTAGCCTACAAGAGAAGAAGTCGGCCAGAAAAAATATTATATACTAAGTAAATAGACACCTAGAATGAGAAGTCGGCCCAGGCAGTTAGCCAGAATTAATATAAATACAGGGGGTCAGTCTTCATTCTGGCAGGCATTCTCAGAATTGCAGAGCAGCACTTGTGCGCACTGCAATTGCCCGATTTGTGCTCAAGTCTGGAGGAGAGTTGTCGTTGCAGCTGTTGTAGCTAGTAGAGTGCGTTTTGGCTTGGACTATCTCTTGGTTATGGTTTGGACTATCTGATCAACTCTTGTTTGGTGCGCTATCCTTGGGGAAAGGTCTGCTACCCTTTGTTTTTCTATCTAGCCTAAGGTTTGCTTCCGGAGTGATTCTCTGTCAAGGTTAAGGTGCTCAGAGGGTGGCTTCGCCTACGGTTGGGTGACAATAGTGATATTGTCAATGGTAAAACGAGCACATCCATTATATTCTAACAGGGTATGAGCACACACCTCCTTCATTCAGTCTAACCACTGGAAGGGAGCATAGCCATAAGGATACTAAGCTCGTTGAAGAACTGTCGCTAGGGTTTCTAGCAGGAGTAGTTACCAAAGCACTGCTGCTAGAATTACTAGCAAGTGCAGTTGCAGAAACCCTAATCCTCTCGTTGAGACACCTTCAGTGAAGGGATTGACCTAATTTCCGGATAGACTAGTGCGCCCCAACCTAGCGCACCTCCTGGTACTCTCAACAAGATAAGATGTCAAGTTTGAGTTTTTGGTCAAATCTAGGGTTGACCAAGTCAAAACAGCCATGACTTACTCTATGAAGTCAAAAAACAAGTTAGATGGAGCTTCTAACTTCAGAGCGTGGAAGATAAGGATTGACCTCATCCTTGCCAAGAATAAAGTGTTGGATATCGTGAAGGGAAAGATCGTGGAACCAGAGTTAGAAGAAGGAAAAGAAAAAGAACCGCAGAATGTTGCAGTTATGGAAAAGTTCAAAGACAATGACATCAATGCCATGAGTATCATAGTGGACTCTATAAAAGACCACTTGATACCCTACATCTCTCATCTTGACTCATCAAAGAATATGTACGATGCCCTAACAAACCTCTTTTCAGTCAGAAACATTGGACAAGTAACGAGTCTCAAGAATGAGCTCTGTGACATGAAGATGAATGATGATGACAGCATAACATCATACTTTGTGAGGATCTCTCAGTTAGGAGATCAACTACAAGCTATTGAAGAGATCATCTCAGAGAAGGAACTGGTAAATATAGTGCTCAACGCTCTTCCCAAGACATGGGATGCATTTGTCGCAAGCATGAACACAAAGAATGAGTATCCTATATTTGAAGAACTTTGGACTTGTTGTGCTCAAGAAGAATCAATGATCAGTGCAAAAGAGAAACCCCAAAAGAAGTACGATGATCAAGTCTTTACAGCAAGATTCAAGAATTTAAGGAACAAAAGGAAATTTGGTTCAAGGAAGAAGCCAAATCAAGAGAAAGACATGTCAGAAATACAATGTTTCAACTGTCGAAAGTATGGTCACTACAAGAATCATTGTCCCAAGCTAAAGAAAAAGAAGGGGACACACGAAGCATCAGTTGTCGAAGAAAAAGATCCTACAAAGAAGACCATGCAGGGTAAAATAGACTTCTTCTTCTAAGACAAGGTAACAATACTCTTCATAGTTCTTGTACATACCATGTTTTCTGTACATATCTTGCATATATACTTCTTAGAAGATAATGTGTTCAAGGAGAAACTATACCTATGGAAGAAACAAAAAGGATTGTTATCATTATGACTAGCAGTCAAACAATACAAATGAAAGGATGAAGTACATCAAACAATTCATGTGGAAGTTATTACATAAGTAACAACTGCAAGACATGTCGAAATCAGAATCAATCTTGAAGTAAAAGACAGGAATAAGTCAGCAATCAAGAAGAAATTGGAGAAAGACTTATGACACCTTGTAGAAGGCAATAAGGATGCAGACGGAAGCGTGGATTATGGAGGGAGTCGATTATATATTTCCAAAAGAAAAACATGCACTCATACATGAAGCAAGGATTAGGAGGGAGTTAATCCTATGATCCATTGAAGATGATAAAGTATATATCCATGGTAGCATCGATGAAAGGCAGTGCGTGTTCAGTTCAACCTTAGAAGAAATCTTCTTTGAAGAGCAGCCTTAAAGTATCCCTGGTTGTCCATCCACATATGTGATCCTATCATGAAAGAAAGAAGTGGAATCTCTAGGGCATGGAATCTATAAGAAACTCCATGGACCCAAAAGCTAAAGAGAAACATGAGGAAGAACATGAAGATTCCAAAAAATAAAGAAAAACCATAACAACTAGTCATTGTATCAAGAATCACAAGATTACCAACCTGATATGAACTCACTAAAAGCAATCAAGCAGAGGAACTGAAAGTTGTGATGAAGAACAGTGTATGGAAGACTTATGAATGAAAGCATTGCAAGATCTAGAACTAGAGGTTCTCCCAGATGGAGGGAGAAGACTATGATGATTACTCGTTCCAGTAAACTAGACATACCTCCACATGAGTCATTATATCATCCGCAATATCCATGGGTTGGAGTTCTACATCAGATGAATGCAAAGACTGTTCTCTAGAGCAATTGAACAAAGAGCGTAAGAAAAGCAACCTCAAGGCTTTGAGGCATACCAGAAAGAGACCCTTGTATGCAGAGGGAAGAAGACAACTTGGTGGAGAACCTCCCATGCACGGCAGAACCGTGGTGAAGACTTTCTATAACAGAGATATTGTATCAGAATGATTACTCAGAAGATCAAGATGATGGATTGTCAATCCATGACAAAGATCTCATGATGACAGAAGAAATGCCACATGGATATGTTCCAGTTTGACCCTCGCCACGATGTTGGGAGCTAGCAAGAACCAAAGAGGAATCCAACAATGATATACTTTATTGATCAGAGCTATATGAAGCCTTCGGAGAAAACCATTGTTTCAGACCGAAACACATTTGAGATCAAGCATTACATTCTCCGTGATGAAGTCCAGAAAGGAGAAAGTGATTCTCCAATATATATCTCCACAGATGAGTAGATGAACAGACATTTTGGTAAAGCTTCTGTCCAAGATGAAAGAGTTTGCGTACTCAAGCTGGAGCTCGTGGAGACAACTTCCTTATTGAAAAAGGAAGAGATGACTCCCAGGTTGGAAGGGAGCACTGGTGTGTTATTTATTAATGGACAATGATTTTTCAGTTTGAAAAATGGTCCAGGATGAGTAGTTTCTTTCCAAATTTGGAAAGTGGTTTGAGATTTTTTATCAACAGGCATTTTCCAGTTCGGAAAATGGTCCAGATCGAACGATCATTTTCATAATGAAAATGGTTCGATGGATTGTTGATGTACCATAGACAAGGATTTCCCATTGTGGTTAACATGGGGAATGGTCTAGAGCAGTCTCTCTTCTTGAGGGTTACTCAAGAAGACTGGCCCGCCTCACCGAACAACGATTTCTCATTGTGGTTAACATGGAGAATGGTCTGTTTTGAAGGTTGGTGCAAGACAGTCATTTCCTTAGGAAATGGTCCGAACAGTCATTCCTTAGGGCAGATTCATTATCTTCAGGGTGCACTTTGTTTAGTGCCAGAGGAATGGCCCAGGGTAGGAAATGGTCCAGGTTCAGCAATCAAGGACAGACATTCCTTAGGGCAGACTCATTCTCTCCAGGTTACACTTTGTCTAGTGTCGAAAGAATGGTCCAGAGTCAGAAATCAGGACAGTTATTCTTCCTTGCTTGAGAAGAATAGTCCAGATAGTTCATCATTGATGTTTTATCTTTTGAGAGCAGATGCTCTTCCAAGATCTCACAGATGTGAGTGGAAGAATGGCCCAGATGATTCAGTTTATATCATAACATTGTTTATGTGAAGGTTGATATCAAATGATTGTTATGAAGATTGTATGTCTCTAGACAGTAGATGTATACCACTGTGGTGGATATGTTTCACTGTTTGTGACTCACTAATTAAGTCATGTGTGCTACTTGGTGTGGTAGTGTACCACTAGATTGTAGTTGTGTACTACTATGGATAGACATAGTTGTGTTCTATTGAATGATATTGCTCTGATTGCCTTCAAGACTATCAACGGTGTTGAAAATGATTATCAGCTAGATGGATTATCAATGGACAGAGATTTCCCAGAGGGAAAATGGTTCAAGACATTTATTTTTCTAGGACATATGTCTGGATTAGAAGAATGGCTCACATTTATTTTTCTAAGACATATGTCCGGATTAAAAAAATGGCTCTTGTGTCACTCCGTGGTGTGAGTGACTTATCCAACATCATGTCTAAATTACTCAAATAGAGTATGGTTTCGAGAGATGATGGAGTTGATGACATTGATGGTGATGACGGTGCTCGTGATCTAGTCTATACAACTATGTTGATGCTACCAGGTGAATGGATAGAGTATGGTTTCGAGAGATGATGCAGTTGATGACACTGATGGTGATGACAGTGCTCATGATCTAGTCTATACAACTATGTTGATGCTACCAGGTGAATGGTATGTTTGTGCTCAAGGTAGCTACGAGAGGTATTTACCTCCATGTGTAAACCTGATGAGAATAGAATATTCCGAAAAGCAAGAAGAAACACTAATGAGTTGGCTAATAACTCTAGAAGACAAGTCGGCTCAAGAGGATAATTGGTATTAGGTTATTAGCTTACAAGAGAAAACGTCGGCCAGAAGAAATATTATATACCAAGTAAATTAAATAAAGGAGGCCAATCTCCATTCTGGCAGACATTCTCATAATTGCAGGGCAGCACTTGTGCGCAATGCAATTGCCTAGTTTGTGGGCAAGTTTGGAGGAGAGTTGTCGTTGCAGCTGCTGTAGCAAACAGATTGCGTTTTGGTTTGGACTATCTCTTGGTTATGGTTTGTTGTTGTTGCAGCTGCTGCAACGAACAGATTGCGTTTTGGCTTGAACTATCTCTTGGTTATGGTTTGGACTATCTAATTAGCTCTTGTTTTCTGCGCTATCCTTGGAGAAAGGTGCACTACTCTTTGTTTGGCTATCTAGCCTAGGGTTTGCTTCCGAAGTGATTCTCTGTCAAGGTTAAGGTACTTGGAGGGTGGCTTCGACCTATGGTTGGGTGACAATAGTGATATTGTCAATGGTAAAACGAGCACATCTATTATATTCTAATAGCTCAATGGGAGAATAATAACTAAAACTAGCTTTGTAGGCAAGATCTGAAATATTTTTCTGAAATATTTTTCTGCTCTGCTATCGCTGGAGGATAGAAAATAAAATAGATTCAAAATTGTATTTTCTTTGTTGCTAATCTTATGATAGCTTTGTCGCTAATCTTATGATAGCGTTGTTGTTCTCTAATTTGTGTTTAGCAACATTACCTCTTTGTCTTGCCTGAACTATTGTCCATCACTAAGACTATAAGGATGTTGGGTGTAGAGTTCAATGGGAGAATAATAACTGGAACTAGCTTTGTAGGCAAGATCTGAAATCTTTGGAGGTCTAGCTAGTCTTCTCAATATATTCTCTTCCTTAAGCTCTATTCTGGAAACATATTTGCCAAACTAACGTTTCTTCTAAAGGCCTTTTCGATCTCTGCAAGTCTTGCTTCTAGATTTTGTGTAGAAATCATACAGAAAGTCATACTATGGCCTGTTATCTTACCCCTAAATTTAGTGGATCAAGGAGTATGATATCCTAAGAAACTAAATTCTAAATCAGAGTCGCTGCTAAAGAATTATGATGGGTCTAGATAATCTAATTTCTCCTTCTGGGCACACTCTGAAGGAGAGCGATGGGTCTAGATATCTAATTTCTCCTTCTGGGAACTCTGAAGAAAAACAAAAACAAAGATCCCACCATTCAGACTCCAGATTTTTAGTGAATAAAGCCGGCAATTTGGGTTTTTTTCTTTTTGTTAGGACATTCATTGGCCCAATGTCCTGGTTTTTGGCAATTATAACAGACAATCTTCTTGAAAAGGGTTCTTTTATCCTTGCCTACTTGGGGATAAACGGTTGCTTTAAGTGGTCAAAATATTTCTGTAGAGGTGGCAGGGTATCATTACTAAATCTGATAACTACCATGCTTTTAAGTGGTAGTATACAGAAGACTGAGGTCGTATCAAATCCGACTGGAAGGATATAAGCTTTCATGATATCAAAAGATATAAGGATCATCTAAGTAAACAACATACTTAAGATAAACGGTTGCAAAAGCATGTCCATCAAGGAGAGGAGCCTGAAATCCACTAATCAAGGCATCAGAAAATTGGTTATGACGGGGATGTTAATAACACAACAAAGAGAAGAGACTGGAAGATATATGGTTGGGGACCAAATGATCCAATCCAAATTTTACTGTTATCAAACAGATTGATATGGATCGTGTACTGATCAAAAGCAAAAGGAATGTTAAACTGATGGACTTTGGTAAAGGAATGAAAAATATAGCGCCACTATTTAAGATTATAAACATTCTGTGGTTTCATGGTAGGCTACTCGCAATGTCCAGAAGAATTGGGTTCTGAATAGAAATAAGACTCGAGTCAGAAGACAGAAGATAAAGAAGTGACTAGGAGAATTGGGTGCTGAACAAAAATAAGACCGAGTAAGAAGATAAAAGAAGTGGCTAGGGATAGAAAATAAAGAAGTGGCTAGGAGAATTGGGTTTTGAACAGAAATAAAACTTGAGTCAGAACACAAAGAAGTGGCTAGGGATATTGTTCGTCTGTCTCTTAAAAAGTAAAATAAGTATTATCTGATGAAATTTCAAATCTCAGCGAGGTTAACTGAATCGAATGAGGGGTCTATTTTCTGTGAAATAAAGCAGAGACTTATGTAACAAGTTATCCGATGTTAAATTCATTCATAAATTAACAAGTTATCCGATGTCAAATTCATAAATTAATAACAAAAACATAAAACACAGATAATTAGATTTTCATTGACAAATTAGAGCCTGTAGGCCATATGGGACCCGTGTGTGTCCTTGGTTTACAACCTTCGATCACCACCATGAAAGCCATGAATGAGCATCAATTAAAACCACAAATGCAGACTTAAGATAAAATGACAGATTTTATTAAACTGCCCACGAGGCCTAAAAATCGTAGGCCATATGTGATGCATTTGACCCTAAAACTTGATTTTTAGGGCCAATTTTCTGTGAAATAAAGCAGAGACTTATGTAACAAGTTATCCGATGTTAAATTCATTCATAAATTAACAAAGAAAATAGGTCAAATTCATAAATTAATAACAAAAACATAAAACACAGATAATTAGATTTTCATTGACAAATTAGAGCCTGTAGGCCATATGGGACCCGCGTGTGTCCTTGGTTTACAACCTTCGATCACCATCATGAAAGCCATGAATGAGCATCAATTAAAACACAAATGCAGACTTAAGATAAAATGACAGATTTTATTAAACTGCCCACGAGGCCTAAAAATCGTAAGGCCATATGTGACCATCCGTAGCATTTAACCCTAAAACTTGATTTTTAATACAAGGAACAAAACCTTTGTTTGCAACCTTCGATCACCACCATAACAATAGAAAAATAGAAACATCTTAACCCTAACTCCTAGGAGTCTGTTTTTCCTTCGACTTTTGAATCTTCAAAACCTTCTTGACAATCTTCTGTTCTTCCACCAAGAATGCTCTAATAATTCGGTCACGGACAGCTGAACCAGATAAAACACCTCCATAGGCTCTGTTAACGGTTCTCCTGTTCCTACTTAGCCTCGACCTCTTGTACTCAGCTGGTCTCAGATGGGGAATCCCATGAATTCTCTTGCCCGTGACAGGGCATTTGGGTCCACTGGCCCTCTTCTTCGCAGTCTGATAGATTAACCTACCACCTGGAGTCTTTAAAACCCTGGTCTGGTTAGATTTAGTAGCATAACTGTGGCGTTTACGGTACGTCAGCCTCTGCACCATCTCTCCCTATCAATTAGCACCCAAAGCTTGCAAAGCTCGCTCTGTTGTATCCCCCTGTTAATTAGGAACTGAAACGATCCAGCAACAATACAACATTACCAGAATGATAAATGATGAATGATCTAACAGCAACTCATTTATTCACAACAAGAATATTATAAAACCAATAATATAGAGGCATAAAAGAGAACTTTGAAACAGACAATAAAAAATAAAACTAAACAAAATGACAAACATATTAGAAAGAGGTAAAAGAGGCGAGCAAAAATCTAATTTATTAATATCATCTAATAACGATTATTAAGAAATGAAATACTCAAAAGCGTAAATTTAAAGATCGGTGCTCATATTCTATGGGTGATTGTAGTCTCTCATGCTTTTGCTTTCAGTACGAGGAATTTCATTATAATCATCGCACCGATCTCAGAGGGCAAAAAGTACCACAATGGATTGAAAATGACAACAAATTAGAAAGAGGTAAAAGAGGCGCGCAAAAATCTAATTTATTAATATCATCTAATAACGATGATTAAGAAATGCAATACTCAAAAGCGTAAATTTAAAGATCGGTGCTCATATTCTATGGGTGATTGTAGTCTCTCATGCTTTTGCTTTCAGTACGAGGAATTTCATTATAATCATCGCACCGATCTCAGAAGGCAAAATATACAATAATAGGCGAGTTAAAAAGATCTATTGTTATTTTACACACAACAGAAAGGGAATAAACAATATAAACGGAAACATTATCCCTACCAAAGATTCATGTAAATACTGAATATAGAGGCATGCGTAACCCTAATGCTATGTATATTAAAAAAGCACAGGGCTTTAAACACCTCATCGCTGTTCGGAGTTCAGACACCGCTTTGCCATCAAAAGAAGGCAGCACGGTTAAGATTGAAAATTGTTACTCCACCATTCATATAGAACCCAATACGACTGTTTAATCACTACTTATTCAGACAGAAAAATGCAAAAACGCAAGGTTTAGAGCAAAACAATCAGAGAATACCTTCAATGGCTGAACTTATTACCCTTGGCAGATAGCAGGCGACAAATCTGCCTTGCCTTGCCTTCGCTACGAGGCGTTATGCTAAACATCGCCGTAGCCGACGCCTATATAGCTATGAATGATAGTCATAGCTTCTAACCTCCTAAACCCTAACCCTAAAAATCATACGCCTTAACCCTAGACCTTGGGTGCGGTGTTAACAACGACTGTTCCATTAGATACACTCACCCATGTTTCTCACATCCTAAACCCTAACCTTAGACCTTGGGTGCGGTGTTAACAACAACTGCTCCATTAGATACACTCACCCATGATTATAGAAGGCGGTTAGGTTCGCCTCGTTAGATATCACGAGCATGACTATCATACCCCAAAGTAAGGGAAGGGATTTTGGAAAGTGGAGAAAAGGAATGCCTCATAGAATAAAGATGGATATGTTACAAAAGAGAGGAGAGAAGAGTCATGGGTTCATAGCTCGAGTGATTGGGTAGCATGTTTGTTATTCTTCTCATTTGGGTTCAATTCCCTCAAAGTGTACATGTTGGCTTATTGTGGTAAGGCTAGAAGGGTAGATGATCCTTGGGATAGAGGTCCACTCTGGTGGGCTTCGGGATGCCTCGGCCCTTACTAAGTCATAAGTTATTGATATATTTAGCTTGCGAGCTGTTGGATATACATTTGAGTTATAGTGGCAGCAAGTAGGCATGATCTGGGGCCTAACCCAAATCAAACCTACCAGTAACTAATTCCCATGGTTAAAAAAGAGAGAAAATATAATGTTTTTTGTGTGGATTTTTTTTTACACGCATGTTTTAAGGTTTATAGATTATATGGACATGACCTTTCCTATGGTGTTCTTATGACTCATTACTATCATTCAAAACACTATGAAGTTTCTCGAAAATACTATGAAGTTCTTCCTCTATCATTTTTTTTTCCCTTTTACATCTAATTATTCATGGAGCTTAATGTAAGTTATGCAATTAAATATTTATAATTATTTCATAAAATATAAATGTATTACAAGCAAAAAAAAAAAAAATTGATGTGTGATGGTCACAGTTGAGATTTTGTTCAAATAAGTGCTAAAGATCTCATTTTTAAATAAATAATTATTGGCAAGGGTTCAAGTAAGATAAGGTAAATGATGTTCTAACCATTTCTCCAATGAGGGTTCAAGTATGATAAGGTAAATGATGTTCTAACCATTTCTCCAATGCTTTATGCTTTATATAAGACTAATGAATTTTGCAAGGCTCTTTCCCTCTCTTTCTACTTGTTGACAGTGGGAGAGAGGAATTACTACTTGTAGAGGTCAAATAAATCGTTTTATCGTAGTTTTTGTTTGGGCTTGTAAATAAATCGTTTTATCGTAGTTTTTGTTTGGGCTTGTAAACATGTCTTTTCCGCAACAATAAAATAGCAAGTCAAGATTGAAAATTCATTATTTCAATTCTCAACGTTGTGGTTGGTTTGAAATCTTAAGTTTTCTAATTAAACTACAACTAGAGGAATCATTGGTCGAGTGTCCAAGGACGCCTACTCTTGACATATTTTCATTAAATATAACATCTCGTTAACATGCCACTTCCCGTTTGATTAGATCATGCAACCAATAGACCTTCTAATCTTCAAAATATCCAACCACGATACAAACATGACTCTTTGAATCGAGTTTCTTTCACTTGTATATGTGTATATGTGCCCATGCAAGACTGCCAAAGGTCCTCGAATGTCCAATGGAAGGTTTCTTGCCAGTCCATTTTTCATTAAGGGTCATATCCCACACAACTTTGGTTGGAACTTTGCTTAGTATATAGTTTGAGTAGGTTATAGCTTTCCCCCCAAAAGTTATCTATTACACCCTTTGCTTGAAGTAGACATCTAGCCATCTCAATTAAGGTTATGTTGTTCCTTTCTACAACTCAATTCTATTGAGGGGTATATGGTATTGATCTCTACCATCAGATACCATTTAGAGCCATGTAACCTTCAAAGCACCACTCATATATTCTCCTCCATTATCAAACGTCAAATGTTGTATAGGTATGGCAGATGTGGACCCGAAAGGGTACTTGCGATGGGTGAATACAACAACCGTAGCTTAAGATGTTTTTCTTAGGCCCTTTGCAGAGTGACACATATAACGTAGAACATTGTTTGGCCACTGATGAGGGGTAGCGCCTCGAAACAAGGTGTGAGGCATAAGTGCCATTTATAAACATCGAGGATAGGCATTGTGTTAAGCTAGTCATTCCACAAGGAGTTTCACTCTCTTTGTTCTACCCTTAGGATAACTTGTTATGTAAGTCTCTAGTTTATTTCACAAAAAATGGACCTCTCGTTAGATGCCATTAACCTCACCGAGATTTCAATAGATAATACATCTTCTTTTACTTTTTTAAGAGACATACAAACATCATCCGTAACCACTTCTTTATCTTCTGACTTGTATTTTATCCATCTTTAATTTGCATTTGTTGTGTTTTAAAGATATTTTTTTGTTATTTAGTGGATATTTTACTTGCATTTGTTGTGCTTTAATTTTCTTTTGTTATAATTTAGTGGATATTTTACTTGTTACAACATAGTTTATAATATTATTTTTTGTTATTTAGTGGATATTTTATTGTCATAACATAACTTATAATATTTTGACGATAATATTTTTTGTTATTTAGTAGATATTTTATTGTCATAACATAGCTTATTAATTATTATTTTTTGGATTCCAGATTAATTAATTACTAGTTTTGATCTTTTTCGTCGATATTCCATTGGCTTATAATATTTTGAAATCTTTGACTATGGAAACTAATTTTTCTTAGATTTGAGATTAGCTAATTATTAGCTTTGATATTTTTCATGGATATTCCATTTGAATAGTTTGTCACAACAGAGTTTATAATTTTTTGAAATCTTTGACTATGCAAACCAATTTTCCTGATGAGATTAATTAATTACTAGCTTTGCTTGAGATTATTAAATGATTGAAAGACAAAAACGAAAGGAATGAAAGAGGCATTTATTGTGGAGTTGTTTTTTTACATTGTGGCTCATATGGTTGTTAAAATCTTTTCCTTCTTTGTTATACTCCCAAAATACTACTCATAGTTGCTTTGGGGATCAACCCGGATCATGAATGATCCTCATTAACAGAGAAAAATCTATTAATATGAATATGATTGATTGATTAATTACAAGGAGAACTCCTCAATTTATATGATTGAGGAGGCCCAACAAACACCTAAGATTAGTTGGGCAGTTGAAAGAATATACTCACATAGTTGTCATGTGTTTAGAAATAGATACAAACTAAATAAACATACCAACAACCCCCATAAGCGAAACGTAGAGAGGAACAAAGAAAAACAAAGATGGTGTTACGGTTTAAGCTATTATTAGAGTTCTTTGCATTTCACTAGATAACAATAGCATAAGATGGGATCATTGAGAAATACACAATCACAAGAGACACATCATTTATCCTGGGAAACCCTCATGGGGAAGAAAACCCAACAAAACTTCATTATTATAGATAGCCAATATAATGCCAAGAGATAACTCAAACAAATACAGAAAGTCCTCTCCCAAGAATGCGCCTCTCTCTCTCTCTCTCTCTCTATCTCTCTCTCTCTCTCTCTCTCTCTCTCTCTCTCTCTCTGCAGCTCCAAAACTTGCTCCTCAAATGAACAAGTGAGTGTGTATCTAAGTGAAGCACTAGCCTCCTTATTTATACAACTCTGGCATGTGTGGAGGTTTCTTTTCACTGGTAGGGTCGACTTCTCAATCTGGGTGGTTATAACCACCTTTAATATATTATGGGGCCTCTTTAATATATTATGGGGCCGACTTCTTATTCTACCTATTACAATTGTATTTTGACCAATCCGCAAAAGGGGATTTGGTCTTTTACAATAGCCGACATGATCAATCCACAATAGGGGTGTTGACACTCAGAACTGAATTTGGGTTGCAGCAAATTAATCTCGAGGCAACCTCGAACCACTTTGGATTGGAAGCTGCCCCCTCCCAAACCGAGAGGGATCTCTCGAACAATGTCACAATATGATCTTCAGTAAGCGTAAAATGGTGGGCAGATTTATGGGTAAATGATAGTTTCGGATTTTTGAAGTTTGGGGGTTGGACCAGGGAAACAGTTCATTGGGCATGGAGTCAAGTGAAAACCGAAGAAAGGAGATAATAGCAGTGATCGTATAACTTGCGGAAAATGAGGCAAAGTAAGTCTATCTTTCAACAATTTGATAATCATGATGCGGTAGCAGAAAAAAGAAAGGAAAGGCCATCACAGTGAAAGCATCTATCAAGGAGGAATTTTCACTACGATAATCTTTAGAGGAAAACAAACGAAGGTTGATAACTAGATGCAGAGCGCTTATCTGGAACGAATTCTGATCAGTCACCATAGAATGCAACACATTTATCAATTGTGGGTAAGGAGCATATAAAATGAATTCCAAACAAGTTTAACACAGCTGGAAAAAAAAGGAAGAAATAAACAATATGATAATGACAACACGTATATATCAACTGTGGGTAAGGAGCATATAAAATGAATTCCAAACAGATTTAACACAGCTGAAATAAGGAAGAACATACTGAAGGAATCAACCGTGATGAATCTCACAGTCTCAAGTAAATACATCATCTATATAACTCCAATTTGGATTTACAAAATAACTCAGCATACAAAGGAACCCCTCTTCACAAGAGGTTTATTGTCTAGCTCGCCCCGCGCGCCCCGCTTCTTTGTTACATCAAAATCTTTTAAAAGAAAAATCTAGAATAAAACTCTTTGTGTTCCGGGAAATATGAAACGGTTTGCCTTCTCCGGACTGTGCGACTGCCGGATGCGTAGCCGTTTCTAATCATTTTGACAAGTGGGGTATTTTCAGCTGGGATAAATCTTTGTGTTATTGAATTTCGTGAGCTTCAAACTCGCGCTTGAACTCTTCCAGTTGTTTTTCTTGAGGATGTTCCCTAAAGATCTGAGATCTGTCCCCATTTTGAGATACCTTGACGGACTAAACTTTAGAAGCCTTTTGCTCTTGTTTGTGTTGTTTATCGATGAAAATGCTCAGAAATTGCCTGTCAGTGAGGGAGTTTCACCTGGAATGATCGTTGGAAATGGGCTCATCTGGCATGAGCTCGAGACCCATAAGTCGGGCTACGACGTTTGGCATTCTGCGTTTCTGGTCATTTTCCACTGTCGAATCTTTCACAGACTTCCTTGGAGCGTCTTCTAGCTCCCATTTAACAACTTCTTTTTTCGGAAGCTCAAAGCCAAACGAAATATCGTTCACATTGGATTCACTTTTCTTGCCAAAATCCATAATTCCACTGGGCACATCCAAACTATTTCGCGAAGCCTCCAAACCTTCACAAAATCTTGTTTCTTGAAGAAGTTTTCGGCTTGAGGCAGATTGATTGAAGTCGAACAAATGGAGAACGCCACTCATACAACCTGGAAATTCTCTTTCGACGCTCCGTGTGGAACGACTCCGATACGATTGTCTCCCCATATTAAAACCGAATTAAATGCTAAAACAAATGAAAGGCTGAGAAGTTGCTTATAACAACACTGTCAGAGATTGAACTTTGGAAGTCTTTGATTTTGATTTGGTAGCATTTGAAGGAAGTCGATTCTTGGCCTACGAAAATGCATAGTAATGGCCTTCAAAGATCGGGATACGGGAGTATAGCACTAAATGATGAAGCGGAAAAGTTTATTTCAAGCAGATTTTCTAGATATTATTCACTGTAAAGCAACCTATGGCTGCTGAAATTTGACAACGACTAGAATGGAAGAAAAACGGACTTCAAATCCTTTGTCATTCGAGCTACGACTTTTAACTCGAAGAATTTTTTCTTTTTTCTCTCAATCAGGATTTGTATTTTGCCAACGTTCGAAATGCAACCGCAAAGACGATACAGAAAGGACGAGTTTTCAAGTTCGCAATTCCATGTCACAGACAGTAACACTAAAACTAGTGCAAGTTGGGTGCATACTCAGAGTTGGTCCACCAACAAAATATTCTGCCTCGTCAATGCTGATGACCTCACCTCCCGACTTTCACATTACATGTCGCGAGCGGAGCGCATTCCGAGAGAGGAGACCAAGAAATCTGAAGAATACCTCGTGAAGTGCAACACAAATTAAACCGTCTAGGTTCTGCTTAATAAGCTATAGTAACTGTTGTCAAATTTGGGCGAAAGTGCCTAAGTAAGTTCGGAAATTTTCAATATCTGTTACAACAAGGGGATTGATCTAATGAATAATACAACAGTAATAATTAGAATACACTTTGTAGTTACATTATTTCAACACTCCCCCTTAACAAGAAGGGTATTCTACAACAACATCAGGCGAGAGAGAGGACAACATCAAGTGGGTGACAGGACAACATCATCAATATCATCTTGGAACACTAATTGGCGTATCTATAAATCATCGGAAGTTTTTCTCATCATCAACACATCACAGAGGTTGGAGCATCATCAACATAGCATGGAGTTGGAGTAGCATCATCATCCTCATCAGTATGAGGCTAAGGTAACATCATCATCATCTTCAAAATTAACGCTAAAATAATATCATCATCATCATCTTCAGCAAAGACTCGGGAGCTGAAGTGGCATCATCATCATCATCATCTTCAGCAAGAGGCTGAAGTGGCATCATCATCATCAACTGCATCTACATGGATTAGTGTAACACCAATACATCCTCATCATCAATAATAGCACAAGGTTGATACAACATCAAAAGCAACAATATCATAGCATAAAGGCTAGCAACACATCATCACAACATGAGGCTGGCACATCATCACAACAATTAAGCTCGCACATCATCACGACAATTAAGTTGGAATCACAATACTAGATTGGCTTTACATCACAACAACTAAGTTGGAAGCACAGTGTTAGGTTAGCTTTACGTCACAACAATTAAGCTGGAAGCACGGTACTAGATTGGATTTACGTCACGACAATTAAGCTGGAAGCACAGTACTAGGCATATCTCAACACAGGGATCTAGACTGGCTTTACGTCACAACAATTAAGTTGGAAGCACAGTACTAGGCATGTCTCAACACAGCAATCTAGACTGGCTTTACGTCATAGCAATTAAGCTGGAAGCACAGTACTAGGCATATCTCAACACATCAATCTAAACTGGCTTTACGTCACAGCAATTAAGTTGGAAGCACAGTACTAGGCATATCTCAACACATCAATCTAGACTAGCTTTACGTCACAACAATTAAGTTGGAAGCACAGTACTAGGCATATCTCAACACAACAATCTAGACTGGCTTTACATCACAACAATTAAGCTGGAAGCACAGTACTAGGCATATCTCAACACAACAATTAAGCTGGAAGCACAGAACTAGGCTAGCTTTACGTCACAACAATTAAGCTAGAAGCACAGTACTAGCCTGACATATCTCAACACTACTCCCCCTTTCGAGGGAGGTCCTTTCGGACAATACCAAGCTTATCTCGAAAGTGCTCAAACTTTACACTAGATAGAGGCTTGGTCAACACATCGACAACCTGTTCATTCGTGCTAACGTATTGGAGCTTTATGGCTCCTCTCTGCACCATGTCACAGATGTAATGATATCAGATCTCTATGTGCTTCGACTTATCATGAAATACAGGATTCTCTGTCATCTTTATGCAGTTCTGGTTGTCACATAGGATTGTGGTTCCTTCCATCTCTAGGTCGAATAGACCAGTCAATAACTTACAAAGCCATCTAGCTTCGCAGCTGGCAGAACATGCAACAATGTATTTTGCTTCCGTTGTGATGAGAGCAATGTTGGATTGCTTCCTACTCTGCCATGAGATGTAACGTCCCCAACCATCCATGCCAAGCCATGCTACGCCAGATAACTCTCTTGTTCTCTCTGTGGAACATACTGTAACACACCCAACAACCAACTGAGCTATGCCACATAAATTTTTCCAACTGCATGCAATTAAAACATATGCACACAAAACACTTGCAGAAGCTTTACATGTAAAACGTAAACCGAAAAATACATTTTGTAAGTGCATGGATTCACACTGAAATAACAATAACATAGACATGCAACATATACATGAAATACCCATAAACATACAGACAGTTATAATCACGCATAGGATAAACCCATAAAATTAAACACGTAAATAACAATGCAGCATGTACATTTATCACACAATTGAAACTTATCTTTGTGAGAATATCACCAACTACGTGCAGACCTTCCACGAACCTCCTGCCCTTAGACCACACTATTCATCACTCTCAATAGTGAGTCACCCCCGAGCTGGGACTAAACTCTACCCGGGTAAAGGGATTCTTAACCAGGCTAAAGGCTCATGGACAACAGGAAAGACTCTGTCACAAGTGTTCACTCAACTAACAGCCTACAGTCCCTCATTCCCCACATGCCTATCCCACCCAGGAAGTGTGCCCCTTCTCTGCTCAATAGTCCTTTGGCTGCCCCACTTCCTTTCCGGGCTTCAGCAACAGGCCAGACAGGAAGTCTCAGAGCATTGTAGCTACAGTTCAACACCTTCAGGAAATCAATCCCCAACAATTATCTCACCTAAAGAATTGCTCACGGGCCTGACAACCTGTTTATTCAGTCCAACTCCCAAGCTAACCAAATACACCAACACAAAATGGCTCTGGATACGAGTTCAGGTACAATCATGGAGATACAAAGGATAACTCAATGGGTGTGAACACTCATGGATGATTGAATGGATGACTGAATGATGGAAGGAATCATGGAAAGAATGATGGAAAAGATGATAGGAATGAACTAAGTCCCAACAATATGTATGTATGTCCCCAACTTGACACTTGTCACGTTGGGAGCTACTTTGGCCCACTTGTACCCAACTTTAGAACTTAGGATAAATAATTAACCATACTTTATGATTAAATAAACATTAATATAATATTCCTTTTTGGCTTAAGCTCCCTAGCTTAACCCCTTTCCTTAACCTAGCCCCTCCCTTTCCCTAACCAGTGGAGTTTAGTACCCCATCTCTTTTATCATGGTCGGTCTGCGCGCACCGGTGTATTTTATATTAAATATGAGACATATACAAAAATAGACACACTGGCTTTTAACGTCTAGGCTCTACGGCCTAATCAAAACATAAGCATCCTAGCTTATAATAACTGGCTCACCAGCCTATAAAACATAACATATACTCAAAGGCTCGTTGGCCTCACAATCGCGCACACTTAAGGTGTTGTGCGCGGTATCCTGGAATGTGCCCATTTCATCATTGCACTGTGCAATACATGCACACACTATGCCATGAAAGGTGCATACAAAAATGATATCAAAACAACTCACCAGCTTAAGTACATTTTCATTACATTACAATTGGGCACGACCTAGGGATATTACAATCCCCTCCCCTTATTTATGCACTGTCCTCAGTGCATCATGTACCTATATACAACAAAATTTCAAAAATCCTCAAAAAGATGTGGGTATTCTGCCCGCATTGCATCATCATGCTCCCAAGTAGCGTCCTCAGGACCATACCAGGTCCATTGGACCTTTACAAGCCCTATGGCTCGATTTCATAGCTGTTTGATTTTTCGATCCAGAATGCATACCAGATGCACTTGAAAAGCGCCTTCTTGCTCCACCTGAATCACATTCCAATCAATAACATGATTAGCATCAGGGATATATTTCTTTAGCAATGATACATGCAATACATTATGAACATACATAGATGCAGGCTATGCAATCATCTAAGCAACTAGACCAATCCTCTCTAGGATTTCAAACGATCCACAATAGCGAGCTGCCAACTTTGAACAATTTCCCAATTTCAGGGAACTTTTGTTGGCTTTCACTTTCAAAAATACATGGTCACCCACTTTAAATTCCCCGTGAGTTCTACCCTTATCAGCATAGCATTTCTGCCTGTCTTGGGTAGCGTTTAAATTTTGTTTTATTTTAATCATTTGCTCCTCCATTTCCCTGAGTGAATATGATGCAGGAGCATCTCTCCACGTCAGTCAGCCAACCAGCCAGCCATGTCAGCGCATGCATTCAAGGTTGAAGAGAGGCGCAACCCTCATCTTCAATTTTGAAATTGAATGTAATAAATGTTGTAGGCTGTTGAGCCATGGAGTCATGCCTTTGTGCAGGCATTAGAGTAGGTAGGCCTTTAATGTTTGTAAGGCTGAAATCTAGATCCGATTTGTGGACTAGATAGCCCATTCAATGTAATTGAATAGGGTAGGTAGGTTGGAGGGAAGCGCTCTAAGAGCTTCCTCATGTAAACGATCAATTTCGATCTCATTTAGAGTAGAGTAGAGGGAAGGAGGATAGATGGTAGAGGGTATGCGAGTAGAGAGCAGAAGAGAAGGAGTCGAGACCTTGTTATAGGCCGTGCTCAGGAACACCTTGTACAAACAAGCATTTTCCCTTTAATATATAAACAACAGTTTTTTCCTGCACACTTGTGTGTTGAATGAATGCATGTGAGTGTTCTTTATATGCTGTGAATGTATGTTATGTTATTGCATTTGCAGGGGTTGTTTTGGCTTCAAACTTGAGAGGTCTTTGAGGCTTCACACCAGGAGGGTGTGACAGAACACTGCGGGTTCTGATAGCCGTGCATAGAGGGTGCATTTCTGAACTCTGCGGAGTCAGACAGAGGCGTGCCAGGTGGGCACAGAAGTTGAAATCAACAACTCGGAAGAAAGCTCTGTGAGGTTGTTGAATACCTCAGGAGGCAAGGCTGTGTAGGGAGAACACAGTTGTGTACAGAAGCTCTGAGGAGTTCTATGAAGCTCTGACAGGTGGGCATTGAGCAGGTGCAAAGTGTGCACAAA
The DNA here is from genome assembly GCA_009831015.1 of Picea engelmannii. Classification (NCBI taxonomy): domain Eukaryota; kingdom Viridiplantae; phylum Streptophyta; class Pinopsida; order Pinales; family Pinaceae; genus Picea; species Picea engelmannii. The sequence goes on from ML776728.1 coordinate 546,768, forward strand.
AGAACTCTGTTGTGAGTTCTGTATAACTCTGCCAGGAGGGCATTGAGACAGTGTGCAGACAGGCACAAGAAGAGAACTCGGTTGAGTTCTGTATTTTGGAGGAAGAATCCACTGGGGCATCTTAGCAGGGTTGTTGAACACCCTACATATTCAACAAGAGGTTGCTTGAGTGAAGGATAGTTGGGAGGGCATCCCAATTCTCCATTTGAGGGAGAAAGGAAAAAGGAAAAAGGACGAGTTTCCTTGGAGGTCGAAGCTACAGGAAAGCTTAAGATGGATAGCACCTTTGTGTGTATGTGAAGACTCTGCAGAGGCACAGAAGTCAAAGAATCCCTTAAGTATTCGAAGGATAAGCTCAGGAGAATTAGTGCTTTCAGCGCCCGAAACAATAGTTGCAAGGAGTGCAGAGGCCACATAACTCCTTGACGAGTTTAGAGTACCCAAAGCTCAGGAGGGGTAGTATTTTTATACCGCGGGCAAGGCTCAAAGTCACAGAGCTCGCAGAAGGGATAGAGCAAAGGTTGAGGCCTTTGGTTTCGGGAAATTCTTCCAAGTCTAGGAAGAACGTGCAGAAGCTCTGAGGAGCACAGTCGTCGTCGGATCCAATCAGAAGATCTGGACCGCTGAAGTTTTCCTACGTCCAGTAAGGAGCAGGAGAAGTGCCCAGGGAAGATGAGGTCTGAACCGTCATATCTTAGCCGAAGAACCCGATAGTCGTTAGATCTATCGAGAGTTGCGTGAGGGTTAAACCTTCACGAACAACCGAGGCAAAAGTCCTGACGAGAAGAGTGACATCGGGATATTGGCAATCGGGATATCGAAGGTCCTGAGGACGAGAAGTCGGGACACTCGACATCAAAAGTCCTGAAACAACGAATTTGATCTAAGCCGTCTATCTGAGGAAGGACACGTGTCATGCGATCATCCATTTCGGAGATCCAGGCACCGGGACTCACAGAGGTGAGTACTTTTGAATTTGCATCTGGCGAAGTCCTAAATTTGATCCAAGCCGTCCATCCATTTGGGACACGTGGCAGCCAGTTGACGTCACTTCGACACATTGGAGGTCGGGAGTGCGAAGGAACAATGGCGAGGAGAAGTCTCGTATCGGGGAATCGCAAGTCGCAAAATCCCGAAAGGGGTTTCCTAGCTGACGTCATATCGGGAAATCAGGAATCGAAACTTCGGGAGTTCCGAGGACAAGAGGTCCAAGTATTTCGGTGTTTCGAAACCTGAAATTGCGAAGAGGAAAGAGGAAACTGGGAAAGGCTCCATTTCGGCGTTTTGCATGTCGACATTTCGGGGGTCCAGGGGACGAGAGGTTGAGCGCTTGGGTCGCGCGATCCCGAAATAGAGTCGTGGTCTTATGAGGGATGGTCATGTGGACCAGGAGATAGCCCTGGGGGATAAATGTTGTTGAAGCATTTCGACATTTCGGGAATTTAGTGATCAGGAGGTCAAGAGGACAAAGGATTTATGTCGTCGGGAATTAAGAAACCCCGAAGCCCGAACTTTGCATTTCCTATTGTGGAAAGGGCAGCGGTCGTGTTCAGAGGCCATGATGAGGAAAGGAAGGACCTGTGGATGGAATTGACAGGGATTCCAGTGGGATTCAGAAGAGTCGATTCGGCTCAGGGAATATTTCGAACGATCCTTAAGACCGGGAGGTCGTGGCATCATCAAAATATGGTCCAACCATTGCTCTGTCTGATGGGTTATCCCAGCTTACTGGTGTGTTGCACTTTCTACCATAAAGTGCCTCAAATGGGTTCATCTTTAGAGATGCTTGCTACCCATTGTTATAAGCAGACTCAACCAAGTATAGGTAGTCTTCCCATTTTGATGGTTTATCCATCACATACATCCTCAACATATCTTCAATCACTTGATTCACCCTCTCTGTTTGTCCATCTGATTTTGGATAATAAGTTGTACTAAAATTCAAATTTGTTCCAAATCCATTAAATAATCATTTCCAAAATTTTGGATCTCTGTCAGACACAATTGTCTTGGGTATGCCATGTAATCTAGCAATTTCCCTCATATAAACATCAACAATGTTCGCTACCTTGTGAGTGAGCTTAACTGGAATAAAATGGGCAGCTTTAGTAAGCTTATCCACCACCACCATGATAGAATCATGTTGATTGTTTGTTCTGGGCAGTTTGGTAATGAAATCCATTGCTACAACTTCCCATTTCCTTCCCATTTCCACTCAGGAATGGGTAATGGTTGTAGCAAACCAGTTGGGTGTCTATGCTCAACCTTTACCTTTTGACATTCCAAACATCTGGCAATAAAATCAACAACCTCTTTCTTCATGCCTGACCAATAATATTGGTTTTTGACAGCTGCAATATCCTGGGTGCCCAACATAAGGCACATTATGCATTTCTCTCAATATCAAATTTTTTCAATTCCTGAGAATTTGGTACATAAATTATGCCCCTGTACCTGAGAATTTCATCATTATCTAGCTTGTAATCTTCAATTTTCTGCTGCAAAATACCTTGCTGTAATTTTGCCACTAATTCCTTGTAATGCAAATCTAATTTGGCAGCCTCTGTAATTCTATCTTTCAAATCTAATTGGTACATGCTAATGGTTGTAGCATGCAATTCATGTACTCTTTTTCTGAGTGCATCAACCACTTTGTTCTCTTTTCCCTTGATATGCTTTATATCAAAGTCATATTCACTTGGAAATTCTAACCATCTAGTTTGCCTAGCATTTAGAGTTGGCTGATCAAATAAATATTTCAGACCATTATGGTCTGTCCTTAGCTCAAACCTTTTTCCCCATGAGGTAGTGTCTCCATTTCCTCAAGGCATGCACTATGGCTGCCAACTCCGAATCATGAGTGGCATAGTTTCTTTCATACTCCTTCAACTTCCTTGATTCATAACATATAACAAACCCATTTTAACTGAGGATTCCACCAAGCCCTTCCTTACACGCCTCTGTGCATACAATGAAGTCTTCATTTTGGTCTGCAATCCTTAGTATTGGAGCACTTGTTAATAATTGTTTCAAGCGTTCGAAACACTTTTCACATTCCAATGTCCACTGAAACTTCACACCATTTCTTTGCAAGGAAGTGATTGGGTGTGCAATCTTTGAGAATCCTTCAATAAATCTCCTGTAGTAGCATGTAAGGCCCATAAATGATCTGACCTCTGTCACATTCTTTGGCGCTGACCACTCTCTAATGGCTTCTACCTTCTCAGGATCCACTACTATCCTATCCTTTGAAATGATATGTCCCAAATAATGAATTTCCTTTTGATAAAATGAACACTTGCTCAATTTTGCATACAATTGATGCTCCCTTAATACTTGCAAAACCATCCTCAAAATGATGTTCATGCTCTTCCTTTGACTTAGAATATATAAGAATGTCATCCAAAAAGACAATGACAAACTTGTCTAAATATTCTCAAAAAACACCATTCATTAAGCACATGAAAACAACTGGTGCATTTGACAACCCAAATGGCACCATTGTGAACTCATAATGACCATACCTTGTCCTGAAGGCGGTCTTGTTGATATCTTCCTCCTTAATCCTTACCTGATGGTATCTCAACCTGAGATCTATCTTTGAAAAAATCTCTGCATCCTTCAATTGATCGAAAAGATCATCTATCCTTGGTAGAGGATACTTGTTCTTAACAATCACTTTATTCAACTGTCTGAAATCAATGCACAATCTTAATGTTCCATCTTTCTTCTTCACAAACAAGACAGGGGCACCCCAAGGTGACACACTTGAGCGTATATACCCCTTCTCTATAAGTTCTCCAAGCTGCATTTGCAACTCCTTCAACTCTGGTGTACTCATTCTGTAAGGAGTCTTTGACACTGGAGCTACTCCAGGCATTAAATTTATAGAGAACTCAATATCTCTCATTGGGGGTAGTCCTGGTACCTCCCTGAACACATCTTCAAATTCTTCCAAGACTGCATGATCTTCCAAATTTGGCACCTTATCTCTAGGTGTCTCTTCCATATGTGTTGCAAATATTTGACACCCTTTCCTATAACATTTCTTCAGCTGCAATGCTGAAATTTCTTTGATGGTTACTGCCCTGGGAATTCCCTGCACTCTCCTTAGTTTTCCTTCCTCATCCAAGAAAGTAAATTCTTTGTTATGACAGTCTAGGATGGCATGATGTTGGTCCAACCAATCAAACCCAATTAGATAGTCATAGGAACCTAAAGGTAAGATGTTCAAATCTGCCTTGGTGTTCAGTCCATTCATGTCCATGAGGCATGACATAACCATCTCATTAACTTTTCATTTGGCTTCTGTAGCCAGCTGCACCAACCAAGATTTCCCATGCTTGCTTCTTGGCAAATGCAAACTTTCCACCATCTTAGGATCTATATAACTATGACTAGCTCCTGAATCAATTAAAATAGCAATGGTTTGGTTGTTGATCATACCTTCCACTTCAATCATATGTGACTGATATTCTTCTTACTTGTTGTCCAGGGCTGCATAGATCCTTGGCACATTTCTGCCCATGTCCTCCATTGTTTCAGCTTGTTGTACATTGTGAACAGTTCTCCCTTTTTCACCTTTGTGAGGACAATCTCTGAACATGTGATCTCCTTTACAACCCCAACATTGAATAGGTGGTTGCCTTAGCCTTTGACCTCCTGCCTCAATCATTCTGGGCTCTCTAGGAGTTTGTTGTCCCTGTGGGTTATTTCTTAAGAATGGTGGCTTAGCTCCCTTCTTCCTCTGATCCACCTTGAACTTCTTTTTGTCTTCCCAAGCTTTTTGGAAAGTTGGCCTTGTTTTTTGTTGTTCATAAAGGCATTTATCTCGCCTTATGGTCTCATCCAATGTCTTTGGATCATCATACTGTATTTTGTCATTGATGAAGGATGGCAAACCACTCAAATACCTTGTAATATTAATTGTCTCATCCTTGATGAAAGAGACATACTTCAGAAGTTCTAGAAACCTTCTCTCATATTCATCAACGGTCATACTCCCCAGCTTGAGTTTGAAGAACTCTTTCATTTTCTTGTCATAGTATCTTTTAATCAAGCATTTCTTCTCAAAAATTTTCTTGAATTCCCTCCAAGTGACACTTTTCTCTTTAATGTGTTGCACCTGCACAAGCTGATCCCACCACATGGATGCCTTTCCCTTGAGTTGATAGATGGCAATTCTACCTTCTACATGAGAAGAATAATTATGCAATTGAAAATACTTTCTCATGCCCAACATCCATGTTTCTGTATCTTCATCCTTTTTGTGCTCACCATCAAATGTAGGAGGTTTGATTTTGTTCATTTCTCCTCGCAGTTCATCCACCCCAGACCTCTCATGATTTCTGACAGGGGACAGACTTGAGTTGTTGTATGATCTCTTATTGGAATTCCTCAGGGAGTGGTGGTGATGCCTGCTAATACTTCTTGCTTTTCTTTTCTCATCATGAGACTTCTGATTTCCTGACTTGCTTGAGCCACTCTCCTTATCCGATTTCTTTTCTATTATGTTCAAGCTATCCAATAACTTCATGTTGAAGTCATCCTGCTGCTCCTTGGCTTTCATAATCCTTTCATTATTAGCTTTATGGCTTTGGACATCCTTCTGCAAATTTTTAATGGTCTCTGCCATATTCATGTTTTCATCTCTTCCTTCTCCATGTCCATTTGGAGTTTGTTCTTTCAATGCCCAAATGGGCATCCGTCCCTCTGCTCTTATCTTGTTGACTGTAAGTCCCCTGTGCCTCTTCCATTCCCCTGGACTCTAAGTTGATCTTGATCTGATCTATTTGTTGTTCACTCTGCAAAATGTGCAGCCAACAAAACTTTGTCAGGCTAATTGTTTCAACAATTTCTTGAAAATGTGAACCATTTTGGTTCAATAATATATCAGAATCATTTCTTTTGATTTCCTGAAAAATTGAATTCCCAAATCAATTTTCTGGGTGGATATTTAGATTCCATTTTTCAAGACCTTTCCAACGCCTACTCACATGCTCAATTCTGAATCTGGAGCAGAAAGTTATGGTCATTTGAAATTTCCCCAATATTTTTTCTATTCGTTTTTCAACTTAGCGCAACTTAGCGTTGTAAATATGCAATTTTGCACCTACTCCATTGAAATTTTCATATGATCTCAATTGGGTTTCTGCATAAACATATTATGGACATTTTTTCCAAGTTTCACCTCATTCTGGGTTCTGGGCTGCTAGTTATAGCCTACTGAAGTTCTAGGCCAATTTGTGTTTTTGGTCTGGAATTTTACAGGTACCTTATTTTCCATATTAAACACCTTTAACATGCCTAGAAATTTAATTCAGCTCTGGGAATGCCTTCTATGGTTCAATATATTTCCATTGACTGCTTCTACGCCTCAATCTGATTCCGGAGCAGAAAGTTATGGCTCTTTGAAGCTGGTTGGGTCTTATAATTTACCCTCCACTGTTAAAGTTGTAACTTTCTCATAAAAGCTCTGTTTGACGAACGCTTTACACCATTAGAAAGATCTCTCTGAGTTCTTTCATTTGAGCTGCAAAGATAGAGTGTACTTTTTATACACCTTTGTCTCGTGGTTTTCGAGTTGCTAAAAATGCTCTTAAGGCCCTCAAAAACACGTTGCAAAAGTATGACGTTCAAATGATATAAAATGTCGCAGAAAATCGCTAGTTTTCTATTATTATTCACCTTACAAACGACTTCACGCGCACAAATTTCAACCTGTAACCCATATTTACCATGCACAACAACATCACAAGGGAAATCTTGCTTCGTGCACTTTAAAACCACTGTGTATCACTTATCTGTCACGCCTCTAACTTGCGTGCACTACTTTCGCGTCGCGCGCCAATATCCACCGCGCCCAGTTTTTGTAGCGTGCGTTGGTATCCACCGCGCGCAGTTTTTGTACCATGCATTGATATTTCGTGTGCATTTCACTCAACATGTTGCACCATGCCAGAGTTTAGTACGTCTCCACTGCGCACCAAAACTCTGCGCGCACCATTAACAAAACTGTCGTGCGACCACATTTACCCACATTGCGCGCGCACCAACAAAATTCCTCTGTGCTTTGCCAACACTGCGCACACCACATGCTTCATTATTAGGTGTGTGCACATCGCGCACACTTATTATGCATATGCACACTGCGCAATGCCAAATTTAGCATGTGCAACTGCACACCAACATTTTTTCGCGCGGCGCCAAAATTTAGCGCGCACACCCACACACTAACATTTTTCCGCGCGGTAACGAAAATTTAGCGTGCGCACCATCATGCCAATATATTGTCGCGTAGCATCGAATTTTACCTATCACGAGATTTTCACTGCGCATCATGCATTTTTAGTGCGCCCACCTATGCACATTCACCTTTATGCGCATCAAATCCTTGTGAATTCTGCTGCAGAAATTGGGGCTTTTTCCTAACTTTTTACCGAATTTACCATAGACATTCTGCAACCATGAAATTTGTTCAATTTCACCCCGATAACACCAATTCAACCTTTGCAACAACAAATCGTTGTGGGTTGACATTTCAAGAACGAATTTCCCCAAAATCAATTCACGAATTGAGAATTTTATTTATTAATCCTGCTCCAACTGTCATGGCTTCACTGTAACTTCAAATTCGACCAATTCTAGGTTTGAATTTGCTAGAACAAATATTAAATCAATAATATCTTACCACATGGCCGAATTTCTCAATTTCCCCATGAATTTACCAACCGAAATTGGGGATTTTTCCCAATTTTTGTACCGTATTGTAGCTCGACGCTCTACAACTCGAAATTTGGCCACTTCAAAATAAATCCTTTGTGACATTTCGCTTCAACTCGACTTTCTCAGCCCATTCAGGATCAGTGTCGAAAACTAAATCTCTGATACCAATTTGTAACGTCCCCGACCATCCATGCCGGGCCACGCTAGGCCAGAGAACTCTCTTGTTCTCTCTGCGGAACATACTGTAACACACCCAACAACCAACTGAGTTATGCGACATAAATTTTTCTAACTGCATGCAATTAAAACATATGCACACATAACACTTGCGAAATATTTACAAATACATTTCGTAAGTGCATGGATTCACACTGAAATAACAGTAACATAGACATGCAACATATACAGAAAATACCCATAAACATACAGACAATTATAATCACACATAGGATAAACCCATAAAATTAAACACGTAAATAACAATGGAGCATGTAAATTTATCACACAATTGACACTTTTCTTTGTGAGAATATCACCAACTGCGTGCAAACCTTCCACGAACCTCCCAGCCTTAGACCACATTGTTCATCACTCTCAACAGTGAGTCACCCCCGAGTTGGGACTAAACTCCACCCGGGTAAAGAGATTCCTAACCAGGTTAAAGGCTCATGGACAACAGGAAAGACTTTGTCACAGGTGCTCACTCAACTAACAACCTACAGTCCCTCAACCCCCACATGCTTGTCTTACCCAAGAAGTGTGTCGCTTCTCTTCTCAACAGTCCTTCGGCTACCCCACTTCCTTTTCCGGGCTTCAGTAATAGGCCGAACAGGAAGTCTCAGAGCACTGTAGCTATAGTTCAACACCTTCAGGAAATCAATCCCCAACAATTATCTCACCTGGAGAATTGCTCATGGGCCTGACAACCCGCTTCTTCAGTCCATCTCCCAAGCTAACCAGATACACCAACACAAAATGGCTATGGATACAGGTTCAGGTACAATCATGAAGATACAAATGATAGCTCAATGGGTGTGAATACTCATGGATGATTGACTGAATGATTGAATGATGGAAGGAATCATGGAAAGAATGATGGAAAAGATGATAGGAATGAACTAAGTCCCAACAATATGTATGCATGTCCCCAACTTGACACTTGTCATGTTGGGAGCTTCTTTGGCCCACTTGTACCCAACTTTAGAACTTAGGATAAATAATTGTCCATACTTTATGATTAAAGAAATATTAATATAATATTCCTTTTTGGCTTAAGCTCCCTAGCTTAACCCCTTTCCTTAACTTAGCCCCTCCCTTTCCCTAACCAGTGGAGTTTAGTCCCCCGTCTCTTTTATCATGGTCGGTCTGCGTGCAATGATGTATTTTATATTAAATATGAGACATATACAAAATTAGACGCACTGGCATTTAACATCTAGGCTCTCCAGCCTAATCAAAACATAAGCATCCTAGCTTATAATAACTGGCTCACCATTTTATAAAACATAACATATACTCAAAGGATCGTTGGCCTCACAATCACACGCACTTAAGATGTTGTGCGCGGTATCCTGGAATGTGCCCATTTCATCATTGCACTATGCAGTACATGCACACACTATGCCATGAAAGGTGCATACAAAAATGATATCAAAATAGCTCACCAACTAAGTACATTTTCATTACATTACAATTGGGCGCGGCCTAGGGATATTACATGAGATCATGGTTGATCCCAAACTGAAACAACATCCTGAAGTGCTCTTCCTGTCAGAGACACTTCCAGCCCAATCTGAATCAGTGTACCCACTCAGTGTGAAATCATGATCTCCATCATAGCCGAGACCACAATCTAATGTACCCTTAAGGTACCTCATCACATGTTTTGCAACAACTAGGTGAACATGTCTGGGTTCTACCAGAAACTGACTCAAAGTGTTCACGACAAAACAAATATCTGGTCTGGTGTTCGTCGGGTACATCATCAATCCAATGATCTGTCTATACAGCGTGGCATCAATCAATTATGATGATGTGTCGACCAGTAGCTTCAGCTTTGTTTCCATGGGTGTATTCATGGACTTGCACTCCAACATGCTGAATCTCTTCAGGATTTCGACTGCATACTTCCCTTGGTTAAGGAAGATCCTCTCTGGACTCTGCCATACCTCAAGACCTGAGAAATAATGCATTAGGCCAAGGTCTTTCATCTCAAATTCTGAAGCGAGCTTCTTCTTACATTCGGTGATGAGATTTTCTTCTCCAGTTAAGAATAAGTCATCCACATATAGCAACAATATCACCGGCTCATTGTTCATAACCTTGAAGTAGAGGTTAGAATCTACTTTACTCTTGGTAAAGCCCAAGCTCGTCAAAAAACTATCTATCCTGCCATACCAAGCTCTAGGAGCTTGCTTCAATTCGTACAGAGCCTTCTTCAACTTGCAGACATGAGTCTTCCTGTCTTCAACTTCAAATCCTTAAGGTTTCTCTATATACACTTCTTCTTCGATGACACCATTTATGAAAGCTGTCTTTACATCCATTTGGTGTAACTTCCACTTCATCTTAGCTTCAAGGGATATGATGGTTCTGATCGAAGTGTATCTAGCTACATGAGTGAATGTCTCTTCATAGTCAATGCCTTCCTTTTGAGAAAAGCCATAAGAGACAAATCTTGCTTTATACTTCTCAATACTTCCATCAACAACATGTTTTATTTTGAAGAGCCATTTGGAAGATACCACATCCTTGCTCTTTGGTCTAGAAACTATTTCCCATACATCGTTCTTTATTATGGATTGGTATTCTTCTATCATGGCATCTGCCCATTCTATCGTGGCATCTGCCCATCTACATGTTGGCTTATTGTGGTAAGGCTAGAAGGATAGATGACCCTTGGGATAGAGGTCCACTCTGGTGGGCTTCGAGACGCCTCGACCCTTCTAAGTCACAAGTTATTGGTATATTTCGCTTGCGGGCTATTGGATATACACTTGAGTTATAGTGGCAGCAAGTAGGCTTGATCTGGGGCCTAACCCAAATCAAACCTACCAGTAACTAATTCCCATGGTTAGAAAAGAGAGAGAAAATATAGTGTTTTTTGTGTGGATTTTTTTTTACACGCATGTTTTAAGGTTTATAGATTATATGGACATGGCCTTTCCTTTGGTGTTCTTATGACTCGTTACTATCATTCAAAACACTATGAAGTTTCTCGATAATACTATGAAGTTCTTCCTCTATCAATTTTTTTTCCTTTTACATCTAATTATTCATACAACTTAATGTAAGTTATGCAATTAAATATTTATAATTATTTCATAAAATATAAATGTATTACAAGCAAAAATTTTGTTGATGTGTGATGGTCACCGTTGAGATTTTGTTCAAATAAGTGCTAAAGATCTAATTTTTAAATAAACAATTATTGGCAAGGGTTCAAGTATGATAAGGTAAATGATGTTCTAACCATTTCTCCAATGAGGGTTCAAGTATGATAAGGTAAATGATGTTCTAACCATTTCTCCAATGCTTTATGCTTTATATGGGACTAATGAACTTTGCAAGGTTCTTTCCCTCTCTTTTTACTTGTTGATAGTGGGAGAGAGGAATTACTACTTGTAGAGGTCAAATAAATCGTTTTATCATAGTTTTTGTTTGGGCTTGTAAACATGTCTTTTCCGCGACAATAAAATAGCAAGTCAAGATTGAAAATTCATTATTTCAATACTCAATGTTGTGGTTGGTTTGAAATCTCAAGTTTTCTAATTAAACTACAACTAGAGGAATCATTGGTCGAGTGTCCAAGGACGCCTACTCTTGACATATTTTCATTGATATTTTTCGTGTTACAACATAGTTTATAATATTATTTTTTGTTATTTAGTGGATATTTTATTGTCATAACATAACTTATAATATTTTGACGATAATATTTTTTGTTATTTAGCAGATATTTTACTGTCATGACATAGCTTATTAATTATTATTTTTTAGATTCCAGATTAATTAATTACTAGTTTTGATCTTTTTCGTCGATATTCCACTCGCTTATAATATTTTGAAATCTTTGACTACACAAACTAATTTTTCTTAGATACGAGATTAGTTAATTATTAGCTTTGATATTTTTCATGGATATTCCATTCGAATAGTTTGTCACAACAGAGTTTATATTTTTTTGAAATCTTTGACTATGCAAACCAATTTTCCTGATGAGATTAATTAATTACTAGCTTTTCTTGAATTTATGAAATGATTGAAAGACAAAAACGAAAGGAATGAAAGAGGCATTTATTGTGGAGTTGTTTTTTTACATTGTAGTTCATATGGTTGTTAAAATCTTTTCCTTCTTTGTTATACTCCCAAAATACTACTCCTAGTTGCTTTGGGGATCAACCCGGATCATGAATGATCCTCATTAACAAAGAAAAATATATTAATATGAATATAAATGATTGATTAATTACAAGGAGAACTCCTCAATTTATAAGATTAAGGAGGCCCAACAAACACCTAAGATTAGTTGGGCAGTTGAAACAATCTACTCACACAATTGTCATGTGTTTAGAAATAGATACAATCTAAATAAACATACCAACAACCCCCATAAGCAAAATGTAGAGAGGAACAAAGAAAAACAAAGATGGTGTTAAGGTTTAAGCTATTATTAGAGTTCTTTGCATTTCACTAAATAACAATAACATAAGATAGGATCATTGAGAAATACACAATCACAAGAGACACATCATTTATCCTGGGAAACCCTCATGGGGGAGAAAACCCAACAAAACTTCCTTATTATAGATAGCCAATACAATGCCAAGAGATAACTCA
>ML776728.1:559595-614538 GCA_009831015.1 Picea engelmannii
GACATGATCAATCCACAATAGGGGATTGATCTAATGAATAATACAACAATAATAATTAGAATACACTTTGCAGTTACATTATTTCAACACTCCCCCTTAACAAGAAGGGTATTCTACAACAGCATCAGGCGAGAGAGAGGACAACATCATCAACAACATCAAGTGGGTGAAAGGACAACATCATCAATATCATCTTGGAACATTGACTGGTGTATATATAAATCATTGAAAGTTTTTCTCATCATCAACTCAGCATAGAGGCTGGAGCATCATCAACACAGTATGGAATTGGAGTAGCATCATCATCCTCATTGGTATGAGGCTAAGGTAACATCATCATCATCTTTAGCATTAAGGCTGAAATAATATCATCATCATCATCTTCAGCAAGAGGTTGAAGTGGCATCATCATCATCATCTTCAACAAGAGGCTGAAGTGGCATAATCATCATCATCTTCAGCAAGAGGCTGAAGTGGCATCATCATCATCAACTGCATCGACATGGATTAGTGTAACAATAATACATCCTCATCATCAATAACAAAACAAGGCTGATACAACATCAAAAGCAACAATATCACAACACAAAGGCTAGCAACACATCATCACAGCATGAGGCTGGCAACACAGCATGAGGTTGGCACATCATCACAACAATTAAGATGGCACATCATCACAACAATTAAGTTGGAATCACAATACTAGACTAGATTTACGTCACAACAATTAAGCTGGAAGCACAGTTCCAGGTTGGCTTTATGTCACAACAATTAAGTTGGAAGCACGATACTAGACTGGCTTTACGTCACAACAATTAAGCTCGAATCACAATATGAGGCATATCTCAACACAGTGATCTAGACTGACTTTACGTCACAATAATTAAGCTGGAAGCACAATACTAGGCATATCTCAACGCAACATCTAGACTGGATTTACGTCACAACAATTAAGCTGGAAGCACAATACTAGGCATATCTCAACACATCAATCTAGACTGGCTTTACGTCACAACAATTAAGCTGGAAGCATAGTACTAGGCATATCTCAACACATCAATCTAGACTGGCTTTACGCCACAACAATTAAGTTGGAAGCATAGTACTAGGCATATCTCAACACATCAATCTAGATTGGCTTTACATCACAACAATTAAGCTGGAAGCACACTACTAGGCATATCTCAACACAACAATTAAGCTGGAAGCACAAAACTAGATTGGCTTTACATCACAACAATTAAGCTGGAAGCACAGTACTAGCCTAGCATATCTCAACACTACTCCCCCTTTCGAGGGAGGTCCTTTCAGACAATACCAAGCTTATCTCAAAAGTGCTCAAACTTTACACTAGATAGAGGATTGGTCAACACATCGACAACCTGTTCATCCGTGCTAACGTATTGGAGCTTTATGGCTCCTCTCTGCACCATGTCACGGATGTAATGATATCATATCTCTATGTCCTTCGACTTGTCATGAAATACATGATTCTCTGTCATCTTTATGCAGTTCTGGTTGTCACATAATATCATGGTTCCTTCCATCTCTAGGTCGAATAGACCAGTCAATAACTTATGAAGCCATCTAGCTTCGCAGCTGGTAGAACACGCATAATTGTATTCTGCTTCCGTTGTACGAAGAGAAATGTTGGATTGCTTCCTACTCTGCCATGAGATCATGGTCGATCCCAAACTGAAACAACATCCTGAAGTTCTCTTCCTGTCAGAGACACTTCTAGCCCAATCTCAATCAGTGTACCCACTCAGTGTGAAATCATTATCTCCATCATAGCTGAGACCAAAATCTAATGTACCCTTAAGGTACCTCATCACATGTTTTGCAACAACTAGGCGAACATGTTTGGGTTCTACTAGAAATTGATTCAAAGTGTTCACTGAAAAATAGATATCTAGTTTGGTGTTCATTAGGTACATCAGCGACCCAATGATTTGTCTATACAACATGGCATCAATCGATTCTGACGACGTGTCAACCAGTAGCTTCAACTTTGTTTCCATGGGTGTATTCATGGACTTGCACTCCAACATGTCGATTTTCTTCAAGATTTCGACTGCATACTTCCCTTGGTTAAGGAAGATCCTCTTTGGACTCTGCCATACCTCAAGACCTGAGAAATAATGCATTAGGCCAAGGTATTTCATCTCAAATTTTGAAGCAAGCTTCTTCTTACATTCGGTGATGAGATTTTCTTCTCTAGTTAAGAATAAGTCATCCACATACAACAACAATATCACTGACTCATTGTTCATAACCTTGAAGTAGAGGTTAAAATCTGCTTTACTCTTGGTAAAGCCCAAGCTCGTCAGAAAACTGTTATCCTGCCATACCAAGCTCTAGGAGCTTGCTTCAATCCGTACAGAGCCTTCTTCAACTTGTAGACATGAGTCTTCCTGTCTTCAACTTCAAATCCTTGAGGTTGCTCTACATACACTTCTTCTTCGATGACACCATTTAGGAAAGTTGTCTTTATGTCCATTTGGTGTAATTTCCACTTCATCTTAGCTGCAAGGGCTATGATGGTTCTGATCGAAGTGTATCTGGCTACATGAGCGAATGTCTCTTCATAGTCACTGCCTTCCTTTTGAGAAAAGCCACAAGAGACAAATCTTTCTTTATACTTCTCAATACTTTCATTAGCAACATGTTTTATTTTGAAGAGCAATTTGGAAGATACCACATTCTTGCTCTTCGGTCTGTAAACCATTTCCCATACATCATTCTTTATTATGGATTGGTATTCTTTTGTCATTGCATCTGCCCATTCTTTATTCTAAATGGCTTCTTCAAAGCAGGTAGGCTCCTTTTCTAGGAGATCACACATCAAAGCCATATAGCTGGAGAATGGCTTATGTCTCTTCACCTGTTTCGTGGTTCCTTCGGGAACACCATACTTCTCTCCATTTTGAATAAGCTCCCTAGCCCAAGCAGGCTTTCTCTTATGGGAGATCGTCATCTAAGGAGGTTCTTGAAATTCTACTATGTCATGATCTTCTATAATTTCCTCATCAAGGGAAGTTACTACTTCCCTTACTGGTTCTGCAACTCTGGAAACCTCCCTCACTGATTCTGTAGTTCTGGGAGCTACAAGTTCCTCTTCATATACTTCTTCAAGCTGGCATCTTCTTGATTTCTTGAGCGTTTCATCTTCATCAAAGGTCACATCATCGTTGATCTCTTACAGGGTATACTTGGTGTTGCATACCAAGTCTAAATATGAAATACTGAGTCAGGTTTCAAACGAGGTCTACTTCCCATTCTAATGTTCGGTCATCTTTGGATCCTTCTGCTCCTTTCAATCAATCTTCATATGAGATACTCTGAATCTTAAGAGATAACTGCTTCTTCATCTTCTTTGGTGCATGAGTGTATATGGTCACGTACATAGTCTGCTTCATGTCTCATATAATATGTTGCCTTTTGCAACCTTCACTATAGCTTTCTCAGGGTTATCACTTGTGACTTGAAACAAAGTCAATAAAACAACAAGCAAGAATAATATCCTTTTGATAATAATAGGTAAAGCAATAGCACGAATAATCATCACAGTAGCTCCTTTAGAGATATCATTCGTGGCTTGTCTGAAGCAATGATCAAAAGTAAGAGATACACTACGAAATGAGGTCAACACTCTTATAGTGTTGTGATCGAACATTCCTCCATGGAAACCTGGAACTAACACACGAGGTTTCTCTTAGAGGAGGTGTTAGTTGTATCAGACAAATGATTACATTAAGTATTTACGTCTATATGCTCACATGCTACCAAGTATAATACTTTACAAAGACTACTATATCAACTATAATGGTTAACTGTAAAGGGGTAGTCATCAATTTGTCATGTGTACCTTTGAATCTTATCAACTTGATTAATCAAACCTGGAGCCTTGTCCTCAAGAATGACTGTGCTTGCTTTTCTTCCAAGTCTCCTTCACTCAAGATGATGAGTGCTTTCTTCAACCTATCTTCTGTACTAGACAATATGTTATATTGATAGAAGGTTGGGTTAGAGGATAAATTCTATGATCTCAACTTTTGATCCATCTAATACCTTGACTCAGATTTTGACCAAAGGTTAGAATGATGGTCACAGCTACAACATGCAACATTGATCAAAATAATGTCATAACAAATAGATGAATATCAGAATAATCACGCCTAGGTTGCATCATTCCTCTGAATGTGTTGGATCTTGAGATCCTTCTAGATCTACGGAAAGAGATCCCTTCTTCTGCAAATACCCTTTAAATCTTAACCGTTTAAACATGTGTGAGTACATACCTCTGACGACACTTGCAGGTAGAGGCACCATCTGGTAGCAACAGTAATGATCACCAACTCTTAAGAACTTCAAGGGTGACTGCAACTGGTACTACGACTGCAACTGCAACTGCAATTGATACTGCAACTAGTTCTAAGACTGCAATTGCAACTGCAACTTAGGGTTTTATGAGGAAACCCTAATTTTTCAAACTTTGAATTTTGAAATTTTGATCCAGGGGATAGATGCGTTGAGCTGAGGCGAGTAAGATGGTGCAGTTAGATTTATGAAAATCTAACTTTTACCCCCTGAAACTTGACCACTGGATTTCTGGACTGGTGCTTCTGGTTTTCTGGTACTTCAAGTACTCTGGTACTTCTGGTACTTCTGGTACTCTGGTTTTCTGGTTTTTTGGTACTTTGTGAAAACTAGGGTTTCACTTTCTGGGAGATCTAGCCACTGAGAAGTTGCACTGAGGATGCCAAAGTGATCCTTGAGGAAGGGCAAACTTTTCTAGATGGTTTTGGGGCTGAAATACTTCTTCAATAAAAAGCCCTAATTTGCATATACGACAACAGTGATGTTTTTCACTTTCTCTTGTGAAAGATGCTCTCTTCAGCTTAGCTTTGAAAGCATTTTAAGGTTTAAGCTATTATTAGAGTTGTTTTCATTTCACTAGATAACAATGGCATAAGATAGGATCACTGAGAAATACACAATCACAAGAGACACATCATTTATCCCGGGAAACCCTCATGGGGGAGAAAACCCAACAAAACTTCCTTATTATAGATAGCCAATACAGTGCCAAGAGATAACTCAAACAAATATAGAAAGTCCTCTCCCAAGAATGTGCCTCTCTCTCTCTCTCTCTTCTCCATCTGCAGCTTCGAAACTTGCTCCTCAAATGAACAAGTGAGTGTGTATCTAAGTGAGGCGCTAGCCTCCTTATTTATACAACTCTGGCACATGTGGAGGTGTCTTTTCACTGGCAGGGTCGACTTCTCAATTTGGGGCCGACTTCTTATTTTGCCTATTACAATTGTGTTTTGACCAATCCACAAAAGGGGATTTGGTATTTTACAATAACCGACATGATCAATCTGCAATAGGGGATTGATCTAATGAATAATACAACAATAATAATTAGAATACACTTTGCAGTTACATTATTTCAACAGATGGGTCCCAACAACAAGGTTTGATAAGGTACCCATGTAAAAACTCTCATAACTAGAGAAATGTTAGCAATTATGGTCCAAAATACGTGTTAGTGAATAAATGTTTTATTTAATAAAACATTAATGTAAATGATACCTTCATGCTCACGTGAGGTGTCCAAGTTAGTTTTAGTCAGTTGTAATTAATTATAGTTAATGGTCTTTTTGGTTATAGTTTTTTTTGGGTATTTAAACCCATTTGATGGTGGATGGCCGTTGGGAGATGTTGGTGTCTGCATCTACCAGATTGTAAAGGAGTGGCTATGAAAGAGGAAATATAAACGATTAATTTTTATTTCTTATTTTTTTGTTGAGTGGAAAATTAAGATAAGTTTTTTTTAAAAGCATTGAAACTAGCATTCATTTAATGAATGATTCTATATCAGGGTTTAAAAACTATTTCTTTGTTAGTAATATTGATTATACATGATTTTTTCATTATTATGAAATTTTCAAAGAAATGAGAATAGAAAGTAATTAAACCCTAAATCTGTGTTGTCGGATTTAAGCAAGTGATGCATGGCAACATAGTCCCTGCCAAGTTGGAATGGGAATAAATGCACTATTATGGCGGGACCGAGGGAGAAATAGAAGTCCGAAACAACAAAGACACGTGGGAAGCAGGTTGAAGTACAGATGGTATCCATGCAGAGGATGACTCGTGCTAGTGTGTCATACGCCAGCCATAAGACATTGGGCTGGTAGATGATCCCCAAAGAACCTCTTGAATTAGTTAATCATAATATTATATTAATATCTGGTTAATATGTGAACGAGGCATTTTTTTCCTGGGGCGTGTATAATTCAATTATGGGACTTAGAAAATTTATGTCTCAATGACTTGAAATAAAGGTTCCTGGAAAAAAGGACCAGGAATCACACATTAAACATTCAAATATAATAAATAGAATTTCCTAAAATCCATCATAGTTGAAGAAAAAAAATTTAGCGTTCCGAAAGAAGGCCAGAAGGCACTGTCGAAATTGTTCCTGAATTAGTTTTCTTTGAAATTTATCAAAAAATGATAATGTCTGTTACATATTTCTAGAATCTGTTCCATATTTCTGGAAATTTAAATGCGTTTGTCATATAGACTGGGATTGGGGCTCCCACGGACCATAAAAGAAATAAGTACAAGAAATAGGACTGTAGAAAGAAGAAGTGTGCGACGGTAGAGAGGAAGACCTGAAACGAAGAAATTGGAAGTTATGAGTATTTGGTTAGAGATTTCTATTTAAAGAGGTAGAATAAATGGGTTAATAAAGAAAGCAAGATGTGATCAATATAGAATTACTATGAAGTTGATACCTTTGTGTTGCTCTTGTCGACGACCACTGGAATCGTGCCAACCGGTTTTTGCCCTTCGTCAGTGAGCTTGTCCATTCTCCTTTGGAGCCATTCTTCAATGTAGCTTCTCATGGGGGGCACGCTGATTTCATCTCGGATTTATATGACAAAAAGGTCATTTTCTAATTTTCTTAGATCCATAGAAATACTATGCAGAGCCTGTTCAATTTCTTCATTGTGTGTCGAATAATCCACTAACCAGTTCTCGATGTCATCTTCACCATATTCAAGGACGTCATAAAACTTTTTTAAAGACAACCCCTTTAAAATATCAAGTTTTTCATCGAAGGCTTGCTTTGTTAAGGAAAAAAATCGCCCCATAAGTTCAAGACCCTCAAAAATTTGAAAATCTCATAGAAAATTGATTGTTTTATTGTTATAATAGCCTTTTAATTTGAGTTGTTGATCTCAAAATCAGGGGAAATCTTAGTTGTTGATCTTATCTCTATTGGAAATTGGTGTTTTCCTTTGGACGTGTTATCCCCTATCCTAGGGATAACTAAGGAGATCATGTCTCGAGGACCACAGGTCCTAGACATGGAGTGTCGAGAGCCAGATGACTTGAGCATGGCCCTGGAGGGCCCATCTTTTCTTCAGTGCAACCCATCTCTCAGCAACAACATCCATCCCACCAGCTTGGTCCCGAAGTAGAAGTAAGTCTTGCTCCATGACGTAATGAGTCTTGGTATCATGGTATGTGTCACTCTGATTATTGAAGCACTTAAGTATGTTGCATTGAATTCTCCTTCATTTCATAATGTTTTCTTGGAAATTATGCTCTTTAACTTGTTCATACCCGGGAGGGTGACATAATGCCCTAGTAAGTTGATTCCCCTTTAGGATGAGTTGCCACTGTATGGGTTTATGAAAGGTCATCGTCCATTCCCTCCATACTTACCACTTTCCATCATTATTCCTCTCATATCCACCCACCTTGGTCCGGGAATTGGGTTTTCCACACTAGGAAGGGTTGTACCTTGCCTTGTGGGAAGAAGGGGCTAAAGTCCCAGAGGGTAAAAGTAGTTGGAAAGAGTTAAAAACCAAGATGAAACCTTTGAGATGCTTCGCCCAGGGATTCCTGAGAAAGAAATAAAAAGCTTCTCAGTAAGAAAAGGGACCCAAAAGATAAATCAAAACTCAAGGTACTAGTTGGTGGATGGAAGGTATCATCATGAGCTGACCTATTAGGTCCACTGGCATGTAGCGGTATGAGACTACCATCTATATGGTCACCAAGCCAGGGTAGTGGCTCTTGGTGGCATAGCCAAGAGAAAGGGGGTCTCATCACGAGCCAACCTTCTCATCTCCGTGAAATGCTTGTGGGTAACGTTGTCACCTTTGGTCACCATGCCAGGGCAGTGTCCCCCAACTTTTCCCTTGAAAATAAAATCAAAAGAAATAAGACTAAGAATGAAATTCATTAAATGGGATAGGAAACAATGGCATCCATGATAAGGTGCAACTCTCCCTCTATAGAGGCACCCACAGACAAGACCTACATTTCCCTGTTATCACTGCACTCTCTGCCCAAATGTTTCCCCTATGCCACTTCACACACACTTACATGACCTAGATTAGTTCTCACCTGGGAAACACCCCAAACTTAAGGAGGATTATCCCAATAGGACATCCTGAGACCTTCTCCAAACCTGACTTGTTAAACTACATAATGTCTTTGAGCACTTGTTTGGGTAAAAGGGGGTTTGATGCACATGTTTGGGTAATTTGATTATTAAATGTGATTGACATTGTTATGATCCCTGTGACTTATGAGCCCCTGGAGGGTGTACTTGTTGTCGCTATAGAAGTTTTCACGGTGGACAGGTACATATGGGGGAATGATTAGGTCAGACCTCCATGGGGCTGAAAGTGCAACAGATGGATGATATGACCCCACCAGGGGGAAAGAGAAACCAAAGGCTTTCACCAGGAAGAAAGAAGGACGTTTCACTAGGGACACTCCGGAATACCTAGACCCATGGGGGTTTTTCCTTTCCATTTGGACGTTGACCCTTGAGAGCACATGACGTCACCCAAAGTTAGGGTTTGCACTCATGATGGGCAGTTGTGTGCTAGTTGACACGTGTGGCAGTATTCTGGGCCTTTGGAGGCCAAACATTCTACACTTGAGGCATAGTGTTCCACCTTAGGTGCCTAACATCACCTTAGAATGGCATGATGTCACCCTTGAAGATGAAATTATGGTTTAATTAATGACATTTTTGTAAAAATTGGATTTTAAATGTAATTTGGTCATGTCAGCCTTTTTATGACCTAATTGTAATTAAAGGTAATTGATAGTGTATAAATAAGAGAGAAAAATCTCATTTTTATGATCATTCACTCATCACGCAAGTGGTGGTCTAAAATTCGGCCCTCTTTTAGGGTTATTGGGTGAAACTAAGTGGTGTGCAACTTCTTGGAGAGGCATTTTTTGGTGTATCTTGGCTATTTTCATGGTGGAAAATCTTCAACTAGGGTTTGAGCTTGATTATTCTTGGTGAAGTAAGTAGAAAATCTGCGTTTATTTATTGTGAATGAATGCTTATGGTAAATTTTACTTTTTCATGTCAAAGATTATGAAATTGCTTGCTTGAAACCCTAGGAGAAAGGCATAAGTTATTATCTTTTTCTCTATAATTTTCTACTTGTTTAAAAATTCTCAAGGAACACCTTGTCTAGAAGTAGATACTAGAGCCCTACCATTGTAGCACTCTAGTAACCCTACTTATTTTCTTATTGCATATTTTATTTCAAATTGTCTAAGGAAAAGAGAAATCGCTAGGGCCTAAGTTTCCTTACTTTCTAGAAATTATCTCTAGGACTTTGGTGTTTATCATATTCTCTCATATTCTCCATCTCCTTTGACTAAGTATTATCATTGTTATTTCCCTCTAAGAGTTGGTGCTTTTATCATTGACTCCATTACCCTAGAAGGCACTAGTCTATTCACTACTAGTGATTGATTGGTCAAACTACTTTCAAATTATCTTCTTTGGAGCATTCACTAACTCCTATTAACCTTAGAATAGCCTAATTCATTAACCAGCTTGCTGATGTTGCAAAAGATTGCTACACCCATCTAACAACAACAAATTGAACTTAAAAGTGACATGTTATGCTAGCTAGACATTGCTAAATCTGCTTGTGACTATCTAATATAAATTTTCCTATTTAAAGCTACTATCTCTAGTCTTTTTTTCAAGCATTTTGGAGCATAATTATTGTGGCTGTTATAAATTTATCATTGTTGTTTTAAATTGTTGCACCGCTGCAATTTTAGATCAACTAGTATATTTTTAAAGAGTTCATTGTCTCATGAAGCACTAATATCATTTTGGTACTTGGAAAGTGCCCTTTTTCTATTTTGTTGTCTTGTTCTGGGCAGTACACAATACTATTAATTTGCTTCATCTCTGTAAGAAATAAAAGAACCCTTTGAAATTTAGTGACCTGTGATAGGGGGTGGGGGGGACTTTCTTACACTTTGGCCTTATCCTTCTCAAAATCTCAGGTCACTGGGGACGTCTCCCCTAGGGTACATTGATATAATTCTAAATAAAAAGGGGTTTCCTATTAAGGTGACAGTGATAGGTCACTCCCTGTTACGCCAATCTTGTATCTACTTGCTTTGGGCTTTAGGCAAGTACATATTGTGCAATAACAAGATGCATGCAACACCTTGCCAAAACTATTGACTCAACCGTCGACCATTTCCTTTGGCAATTGACTTGCAAAACATCGCTAAACCGATTGACCTCACCATCGATCATCGACCATTCCTGTTGGCATACGAAAACACTTCGCCAATCTGACTGACTCAATCATCTATCATTGACCATTTCTTGATTGGCGTGGCAATTGATGACATGGCATGACACTTAGATGCTAATGTGGTATTACGCGTCATCCTGAGGTGTCGACTTGGTTGATGTGACATAGCACAAGGATTTTGACGTGGCATGACACATCATCCTCCTCTTTTCTTCAACAACGATCGACAGTTTCCCTTGGGGGACCCAAACACCTTGCTAAATTGACCGACCCGATCATCGACCATTGGGGATCGACAATTCCTCTTGCCGAGTGAACACCTTCCTAAAATGACTGACCCAATCATTGGTCGTCGATGATTTCTATTGTTTAACCGACCATTTTTTCCATTTGGTTGATCTCATCATCGACCCTTACAGTTATTTTTTGGTGATTTAACCTATTCATGAATTTCTGTCGACTCCTAACACTTGGCAAATTTTCGACCAAAAATAAAACGAATATGGGTCGTCAATCTCCAAGGCAACATTATCTTGATCATTGATTGAATCCCTTTTTAGAACCTATGAAAACTAATCCAGACCATCAATCTGCTCCACTTTGAAAACCTTTGAAAATGAATCTTAGTTGTTGATTTGCTAGACCTTGCCAAACTTCGAAATTTTTTATAAGTTTTTAAATCAAATTACATTGAATTTGGGATGATTTTGAAATAAAAAACGATTTCAGTCGTCGATCCATCAAACTTCGCTCAAATTCTTCAGCGGCCATTAAAACATGAATATTCATCCTTCCAAGTCAAACTTAGCTCTACAACTCTACAAATTGATGCCTCGTATCACCTCCTCGACAATTCTGAGGCATTTAAAACTTGAATTTGGATTTCACTCCGTAATTCATCATTTTCCCCAATTTTGTCACATAACAAGTCCATAACAGTGAATTTTACCAAATTTGCATCGTTTCTTGGCCCATATGGGTCCAATGTTGAACCAGAAGCTCAGATTCAACTTTGTAATGACCCCCAACGAAACTGAGGATCATACTATGCGAAAACACATAAAATGATTTTTTTTGCTAACTAATTTCTTGTAGATTACCAACTACAAATTACACACAAAGTTAACTACTGTATGATACCATTAATTAAATGCATCTACAACATGCTAAAAACAACATGAGTGCAATTTAAATAACTCAACATAACAACATATAAATCGTACTCAAATACATAGTGAATGCATAGCCACTAAGCTCATAGATATAACACATAAAACAAATAAAACATTTGTCTTTTAAATCAATGGTGTAACGAGTTGCTTGGGACATCATTTCCACCCAACCATAGACTTGTTGTTCCAAATATCAACAACAAGTCGCCACCGAGTTGGGGCTAGCAATCCACAAAAGAGGGTGGTCTCTCACTGTGCACTCACAACTCAGAAAATCCCACAACCCACTGATATTCTCCTACATCTATCCCAATTTTCCACCTACTCCCTTCCTCTTGACCTGCAACCAAAGGAATGTACCCGTTCACTATTCCTAGTCCATTGTGTGTCCCATTCATTTATCAAGGTCTCTCTAGCATAGGTAACCAAAAATCTCACTACTGGAAAACTCAAGGGAACTCACTGCTAGGAAAAACTACCAACAAACAACAACAATCATTTGTTGTTACAATGCAATTCACATATGAGTTCACTATTCAGGCCTAACAACTCGACTCTTTAGTCTTCTACTCCAGAATTCGTTGTCCATGGTTTCTCTAGCTCCAAATCTCTTCTACCCTATTTTTTGCTTGTTGTTCATGCAAAATATTGACTGTCTAAAATTGTAGCAACTACCCATACAAATTTCCTCTCTTTGTTTGTTTGCTTGACTTACACACTTTCTAAAGCTTATTTTACTCATCCCCCATGCTGCCAATAACTATGGGATGTGACTTCTCACACCCACCCTCTTACATGTATTCAATGATTGGCTTTGGGGACAGTCAATCAGAAATTAGAAGGTCCATATAACAATAGTAATTTTAGGACGTGAGTTGAATTAATAAACATGGGTAATGATTTGGATTTTATGAGCATAATGTAATGAATACAAATTTATATTATTAACACATAGTTACAGTGAACAATAACAAAGATATAATGAAACTTGGCTTCTATTCAATAAAGAAATATGCGGAAACTGTAAAATGCAGACTGAAACAAGCTTGCTAGAATGGTGGTGGCTTATCTCTGAGAAGAGATGTGACAATTGCGCTCATTCAAAAGAAGATGATCAAAAGGAGGCTCCAAAGGCCTTTTTTTACATCTAACATGAATGCCAAAACCCTAGACATCCAAAAACCTAACCCCGTGAGATGAAGCGCCAAAGGTCATGTGGGCCCCGTTGGGGTAAGTTGGTACATCAACTTCTCGGGGTCGTAACGTTTGCCTACGATCTTTTTTTTAGGCACATAATAGCTCATTGGAAAGCTCTATCCAAGGATTACACATTATTCCATCACACTTAGAGTTTATCAATAGAGTTATTGTGGCGAGCCCAAAAAATGTTGTTTAGGGCCTCAAAACGGCCCCAGAAGTTTAGGTCCCGAAAAGGTAGAAAAGAAAGCTGCCAAAATGAAAACTGAAACTACTAAGATGAAATATGTACGTGAGCCAGTTGGAATAGGTGGGTGGCCACATATATCCACTTGGATCAATCCTCCCCCCTTAGGAAGCAATGGTCTCCATTGCGTTGAGTACCCCCACCATATGAAGAAATTTCTTCTGAATTTGGCCCCGGGTGAGCTACTTGCCTTGGTGGAGGAGTTGCCCTGCTTTGACAACCTGATAAAGTTGGATCTTCTGTTGGAGAGTGCCCTTGACATGTGTGTCCATGATATGATTAGTGGATGCTTGTTCTGTGCATTCATATTTGAGCTCTATTGGTGTCAACTGTTCTGTGACCTATGAGGTGTACAATAATGGTGGAAACTATGTTTGAAGTAGGTCCACATTAAACACTAGGTGCACGCCAAGGAAGGGGGAATGTTGAGCTCAAAAGAATTGTCACTCACAACCTTGGTGATGGTATAAGGTCCATAGCAGAGTGGACAAAGCTTCCAATGTGGTCTTGTAAGGTGTTCTTTCTACAAGTGCAACCAAACCTTATCTCCCACCTGAAACTTGTGTGGCACCCGCTGTTGATCATGGCACTGCTTTTACTTGGCATTTGACTTTTGTAAAATATCTTAAACCTGTTGGTAGATGTAATGGATCTGATCAATGAACCGAGTAGCTTTTTCGGCTTCAGTTTGAGCATGGGACGAGTTTTCCTAGGTGGCTGCAAGGGGTAGTGCAACATCCATGGGACCCAATGGGTGAAATCCCAACCCCACCTGAAAGGGACTATGGTGGGTTGAGATATGTATGGATTTTTTGTAGTTGTGATGAACATAGGTACGACTCTCATCCCATGTGCAGGGATTCTTGGAATTGTACATGCACAGGATATGCACGATCATCCAATTGACGACCTCAATTTGGCCATCTTTCTAGGGGTGGAAGGCAGTGGATTTGGTGAGCTTGGTGTCCAACAATGACTAGAGACTTGACCATAATGTGTTGAGGAACCAAATGTCTTGATCCAAGACAATGGTTTGTGGTATCCCAAAATGTACCCACACTCATCCGAAAAAAATCTTGGTAGTGCCCTCTGTTGTGATTCTCTTCTTGCATGCAATCAGAATTGCCATTATAGAAAAACAATAAACCACCAAAAAACAAAGTCATTTCTCCACTTAGTGGACGAAAGTCTCAACATGTAGTACATCGAGATGGATTCTCAGGGTCTTTCAAGAGTAGACAGAGGGGTGTACATGCCTTGTTTCTTAATGGATAGTTTGGAAATGGCGTAGGCAATGCGGGACCAGATGTACTTGCTGACATCCTGTCAAGGTTTTGGCCAATAGAAATGTTGTTGCAACACTACCACTATATTTTCTACGCCAAAGTGTCCTACCACTCGACTATAGTGGGCTTCCCAAATCATCTCCGCTTGCTTGCTCAATGGAATGAAGAGATGATCCAGATGGCACAACAACTCATCCTGAAGATGGAAATTAGTGACAACTTTGTTTGTGCCCAACATCTGGTAGGTGGTAGGGAAGTCAATATCTCTTTCATAGAGTTCAGGCCATCTGGAGGTCTCGTGGCCACAGTATTTTAGCACCATGGTGAGTGTTGCAACTTGAGGGAAGCCAAGGCAATAAATGAAGTAGTTGGTGTTTCATGTATTATACTTGATGTTGAGATGGACCTACTGCAAGTATGTGGACCACTTTTGATGGCAGTCATTCGGCAATTTTCCTTGTGTCTGCATGAACTGTAGCGGCTTATGATCAGTGTGGATGACAATTTCCTTCCCGAGAATGTAATGCCTCCATTGGCGACAGGATTTCACAATGGAGTACATTCCTTTGTCATAAGTAGGGTACTTATGGAGGACATTTGATAGTGTCTCATTATGATAGGCCACAAGGTGTCTGTGTTGAGTGAGAGTTGCGCCCACAACATAGTCTGAAGCATCTGTCTTGATCTCAAAGGGTTGTTGCATGTTGGGTAATAAGAGCACTCGGGTTGAGCACAAGCGTTTCTTCAAATCATTGAATGCTTGTTGTTGTGATAGGCCCCACATGAACTTTGTCTTATCACCACCCCTGGTTACTTGGCTGAGGGCCCATGCAATATGGGAGAATCCCAAGATGAACCTACGATAGAAATTGACAAGGCCTAAAAATATTTGAAGCTCAGTGAGTGTGGTTAGGGATGGCCAGTCACGAATGACCTGGATCTTGGTTGGATCCACATGCACCCCATGCTTATCAACAATGTAGCCTAGGTACTAGACCCTGTCCATGCTGAAGGAGAATTTTTCCAAATTTGCATATAGCTTGTGTTATCGTAGAGTGTGTAGAACCTGTTGAATATGTTGCAAGTGTTCTGACCAAGTCTTGATGTAGATGAGGATGTCATCCGAATACACCACCATAAAAGAATTAGTGAAAAGTCGCAAGATATCATCCATCATGCTCACGAAAGTTGTTGGGGCATTCGTCAAACCAAAGGGCATGACCAGCCATACAAAAAGACTTTCTTTGGACTTGAATACAGTTCTCCATACATCTATCTGCTCTATTGGGACCTAATGG
This sequence comes from Picea engelmannii, assembly GCA_009831015.1. Lineage (NCBI taxonomy): Eukaryota > Viridiplantae > Streptophyta > Pinopsida > Pinales > Pinaceae > Picea > Picea engelmannii. Next base: position 575,418 of record ML776728.1, read on the forward strand.
TAGCCAGAATTCATATCAATCTTACTGAAGTATTTGGATCCCTTGAGCTGGTCAATGAGATCATCAATTCAGGGGAATCAGGTACCGGTTCTTGACTGTGATTTTATTTAGGGCCCAGTAATCGATGCAGAGTCACCAGGTCTCGTATATCTTCTGCCCAAGCACGATTGGGCTTCCACATGGTGATGAGATGGATCATATGTGCCTCTTTTGGAGTAGTTCTTGGATCTTATGTTTTATCTCCTCATTTTCTAGCAGAGAGAGGTGATATATTGGCCCATTGGGTAGCAGTGCGTCGGGGGTCAGATCAATTGAATTCTTGACCTGACAGTGTAGAGGTACACCACTGTGTGAGGAGAAGATGTCTTTGTATTATTCCATGACCTTATCCACTTGCTATTGCTATGTGGAAAGCTTGGCCACAAAGGCCATGGATTGGCTACAACCTTCCCCTCACTTTGAGATCGAATCGTGAAGAAGACAAACTTCTCGGTTCGAGAGATGACCTTCCTGCATTGCTTGGTAGAGATAAAGGAAATGACAGTAGGTGGGACTGCCTGGGGTATCCTGTAAAATTTTCTATCCAAAGTAATAATAATATTGTGAGGCCTAGACTCATATACATCATGACGTTTACATAAATAAGGTTGGCCCAAAAGAACATCTCAAACTTCAAGGGGAGTGAGATCACACAATACCTCATCTTTTAAGGGCTTGATGTCATAGGACATGCGACACTGTTGGTTGGCGTGAATATCGCTTCCTTGGCGGAGCCATCCGATGGTGTATGGTTGTGGGTGTGGTGTTGTCGGCAGGGCTAGCCACTTGATGACCTCCGTTGAGATGGGGTTCTTTTGAATACCGCTACCAATGATGAAGTGCAATGGAGTACCCTTCACCCACATATGTGAATGAAAGAGGTGCTCGCCTTCCTCTATCTCATCAAGTTCACTGGGTTGGATCTTAGTTGTAGCAACAATGGCATTGGGTTTCACGCCAATAATCCATCTCCCCTTTTATGGTTTTGACTCAAAGTTAGAACCCACATCTGATTCAAAATCTTTCATCTCAACCACCAATGACTGCTTTGAGTGGCAATGAACAATGTTATGCCAGGGGCTCTCATGGAAGTCGCACCACTTCCCGGTGTCTTTCTTCATCTTTCTATAGTCCTTCTTTGTTTTCGACTTAGAATGATTGTCCTTAGTTTGCCAATATTTTCTATGCCCTTTGTTCTACAAGTTGGGGCTTCCCTTGCCTTGCTTCTGTTATGAGGAGTTCCCATACCTGAACTCCCGTGTCTTTTGTTTAAGCTTTTGCTTGATTTTGACAACATATCGATAGGTCGCGCCCAAGGACGAGATGTCCAGAAACTCGATTTCTCTTTGGATGTATCTATGCAAACTATTGTGGTACTTGAGCAAGAGATGTTGCTCGAAATACTTGATACCTAGATTGGTGTGTAAGGTATAGAATATATTTTTGAACTCTCACACTGTTTGGTCCCTTTCCTGTCGTAGTGTGGTCCACCTTGCATACAAGTCATCATAACTTCCAACAAGGTAGTATTGTTCCTTAATAACATCCCTCAAGGACTCCCAGGTGAGTGAAACTATAAATAATGAACGTTCTTCTGTTGCCTTTTACTCACAGAAAGTCTCCCACCAATCTTTGACATGGGGGATGGCTTTGAGGATTGCAAATGTAATATTTTTTCTGTTGGAAAAGTTATGGATAGAAAAATACCCTTCTAGCATATTCAACCATTTTTCTACAACTTTTGCATCTATCTATCATTCAAATATAGGAATATAAAAGTTGATATGTATCTTGAAGGGGGTGGCACCTCCGCTTGAGGAAGATGCATCGCATGTTGGTAGTCGTCGAAGGATTTGCACAAAACTATCCATCATCTCGTTCCTCTGTTGCGTGAGGGATTCCTTGAGAAATAGTTTGGAAGGATCTATTGTCTTGCGTCTTTCTTTTCTCTCGCCATGGAAGGTCGTTTAGGCATGTGAGAGCTTGTTTCCTTGAGAGAAACAAGCTCAAGACCCAACTCTTTGTAGCATGACATCGTTAGGGACATGAACTAAGAACGATAAGGAAAAGATTGCTCTGATACCACTGATCCATATTTTATGAACATAACGAAATGAATACAGATTTATATTGTTAACACAGAGACACAGTGAACAATAATAGAGATACAATAAAACTTAGCTTCTATTCAATAAAGAAATACGTTGAAACTGTAAAATGCATATTGAAACAAGCTTGCTAGAATGGTGGCGGCTTATCTCTAAGAAGAGATGTGACAACTGTGCTCATTCACAAGAATATGATCACAATGAGGCTCCAAAGGCCTTTTTTACATCAAACATGAATGCCCAAAATCTAGAAATCCAAAAACCTAACCCTAGGAGATGAAGCACCAAAAGTCATGTGGGCCCCGTTGGGGTAAGTTGGTACATCAACTTCCCGGGGTTGTAACTTTTGCCTACGATCTATGTTTTTTGTGCACAATAACACGTTGGCAAGGCTATATGTGGACTACACATTATGTCATCACACTCAGATTTTGTCTACAATGTGACTATGGTGGGACCAAAAAATGGTGTTTAGGGCCTCAAAACAACCCTGGAAGTTCAGGACCCGAAAAGCTAGAAAACAAAACTGCCAAAATGAAAACTGAAACTGGCAAGATGAAATATGTATGTGAGCCAGTTAGAATAAGTGGGTGGCCATTGATATCCACCTGGATTAGGTAATTCCCCCTTCGATCCCTCTTAGAAATTCTCTCAGACCCTCCCCTCTCTTGTGAATTAATCAACCCCCATCTATGTCCATGTTCTCTGGCAGCTGACATCACATCTTATTATTAAAATTCATAAATAAAATTCACATATACATCACTCGACCATATTCATACATTATTTTTTCCTTGGAAAAAGCGTAAATTTATTCATCCGAGGAGAAGAAATTTACATTCTATAGGTGCTCATGCACTTCTCATCCATTTTATTGGATGAATAAAAAACATTAACCAAGCCAACATGTATACATAAGCTGGAAAAAATACTAAGACTCTGTAAAAAATAACGTATTATTGATTTGGATTTATGAGTGGAACGAAATGAATAACATATTGAATACAATAACATAGAGATACAGAGAATAACAACAGATATCCATTGAACAATAACTTCTATTGAATAAATAAAATAGGCCGAAACTATAAAAATACAGAACTTAAAATAACTTGCCCAAATGGTGGTAGATATCTCTAAGAAGAGACGTTGCTGCTACACGTATCCGTCTAAGCAGAATGATTACAATGAGGCTCTAGAGGAATTTTTAGCATTACTCATGAATTTCAAAACCCTAGACATCCAAAAACCTAAGCCGAGGAAATGAAACACCAAAACTTATGTGGGCCCCGATGGGTAAGTTGGTACCTCAACTTTCGGGAGTCGTAACTTTTGCATACGAGCTCCATTTTAGGCGTGTGATAGCCATTTGGAAAGGTATTTTAAATATCTAAACATTATGCCATCAAACTCTAACTCCATCTACATTTTGACTGTGGTAAGCCAAAAAAAACATTGTTTATGGCCCCAAAACGACCCTGGAAGTACAAAAATATGTACTGACATGAAAAATTCCAAAATAAGTCAGATGGAATGAATATCCACCTAGATTTTTTGTAGGGATTCAGGATAGCCCCGGAAGTGTAAAACCGAAAATTACAAAGAAATGTCATTATTACAAAGAAACATGATGAACTAAAAATTGTCAAGAGGAGCCAATTGAAATAGGTGGGTGGCCGCCAATATCCACCTGGATCAGTCCTCCCCATTAGGAAGAAATGGTATCCATTGTGTTGAGTTCCCCCATTAGGTGATGAAATTTCTACTAAATTTGGCCCCGGGTGAGCCACTTGCCTTGGTGCAGGAGCTGCCCTACCTTGACAACCCGATAAACTTGGATCCTTTGTTGGCTAGTGCCCTTGACCTGTGTGTCCACTATCTGATCAATGGATGCTTGCTCTATGCAGCCAGGGTTGATATTTATTGGTGTCAACTCTTCTGTGATCTCCAAGGTGTCCAAAAATGGTGGAAAATATGGCTGGAGGAGGTCCACATTGAACACTGGGTGCAAGCCAAGGAAGGGGGGAGTGTTGAGCTCAAAAGAATTGTCACCCACAACCTTGGTGATAGTGTAAGGCCCATAACGAAGTGGACAAAGCTTCTGATGGGGCCGTATAAGGCACTCTTTCTACAAATTTAACTAGACCTTGTCTCCCACTTGAAACTTGTGCGGTACTCGATGTTGATCATGGTGCTTCTTGTACTTAGCATTGGCTTTCTACAAAATCTCATGGACCTGTTGGCGGATGTGTTGAATCCGATCAATGAATCTGGTGGCTTTGTCGGCCTCAAACTGAACATGGGAATATTATGTCTGTGTGGTTGCAAGAGGTAGTGCACCATCAATGGGACCTAAGGGTTGGAATCCTAGCCCCACCTAAAATGGGCTATGGCCGGTGGAGCTATGGATAGCCATGTTGTAGTTGTGTTGAACATAGGGAAGACTCTCATCCCATGTACGTGGATGCTTAGAGTTATGCATGCACAGGATGTGCACAATCATCTGATTGGCGACCTCTATTTGGCCATCGATTTGAGGGTAGAAGGCAATGGATTTAGTGAGCTTGGTGTCCAACAATGACCGGAGACTTGACCAAAATGTGTTGAGGAACTTGCTATCCTATGCTGAGATGATTGTCTATGGTATTCCAAAATGGACCCACACTCATTCGAAGAAGAGCTTGGCAGTATCTATCCCTGTGATGCTCTTCTTGCAGGTTGTGGGAATGACCATCTTCGAAAACCAATCAACCACCACAAATACACAATCATTTCCTTGCTTGGTGAACAAAAGGCTAGACATTTAATCCATCAATATGGATTCCCAAGGCCTCTCAAGAGTATGAAGAGGGGTGTATAATCCTTGCTTCTTGATGGCTGGCTTGGAAATGGCACAGGCAGTGCAAGATCTGATATACTTGCTGAGGTCCTGTCGAAGTTTTGGCCAATAAAAATGTTTCTGTAGAATGACCACAATTTTCTCCACGCCAAAATGTACTGCCATTGATCCAGATTATTTTGAGAACGACATGAAGGAAGAAATATAATTGAGATATAACAATGAAATACACAAAAATATAGAAGAGAACACATAAATACAGTGAAACCCAACTTTTATTACTAAATAATATAGAAAAACATTGTAGAACACAAACTAGAAAAATGGGGTAGCTTATCTCTGAAAAGAAAGAGATGTTAGCTACGCTTCATTCATAAGAAGCTTTATAAAATTTATAAAATTTATAAAATGCCATAGGCATGTAAAATACTAGGACTTCCCAAGTGGTCACCCATCCTAGTACTACTCTATCTCGAGCGTGCTTAACTAAAGAGTTATAATGGGATCCAATTCATTAACACTATGTTGTAGGCATGTACATAATACCATTACATGTTGTCTGTAGTTAACAAATGAAGATGACATTACATTCCATTCCCCATCAAAAAGGTGAATGCCATGGTTTATCAAAACCACAGGCTCAAAATGGTGATTCAGTGGAAAAGGTGGATGGCCACCGAGATCCATCTGGATCATTCCTCCCCCCTTAGGAAGCAATGGTCCCAATTGTGTCAAGTTCCCTTGGGAGACGGGGAGACTTATGCTAAATCTGAAGCTTGGTGCATTGCTTTCCTTGTTGAAGAAGATGTCCTGCTTAGCTTGTTGAAGGATGTCATGAACCTGTTGTTGGAGGGGTTGAATCCGTTCAACCAATATAGCTGCATGATCTACATGAGTATGGGAGGACTTTGTCGATGAAGATGCAACAAGAAGAGTATGAAGGGTTCTGTTATAACCTTGCTTGAATGAGCAATGTGGAGGCACCCCCGTAGGTGCAACAAGAACATCTTAGTACTCTTCTAAAATCATGTCAATCTGCTTCTGCTGGATAGAAAGGTCTTGGGTTGAGGCTGCAGTGGTTGCAATGTTCTTCTGTTCACCTTCTTATCGGATTATGAAGAGGCTAAAATTTGCAGTGTGAGAGATTACTTTGTGGCATTGTTTTGGTGAGACAGTAGTTCAAACTACCTCTGGTATCCTGTATAGTTGACCTCCCAGAGTAACAATGACGCTACGGGGTTGAGACTCATAAATAGTATGACGCCTCCACATATATGATTGTCCTAATAGAACATCACAGACTTCCAGTGGGGCAACATCACATAATACCTCATCCTTGAAGGGCTTGATGCCATAGGACATGCGACATTGTTGGTTGACATGAAGATCTTGACCCTGGAGAAGCCAACCGATGTTGTATGGCTGCGGGTGTGGTGTTGTTGGCAAATCCAACCGCTTGACAACCTTTGCTGAGACGATGTTCTTTTGGCTTCCGTTATCAACAATAAAATGTTGTGGGGTCCCCTTTGCCCACATCTGTGAATGGAAGAGTCATTCCCCCTCCTCAGGATCTGCTTTTGGTTGGATTGTTGTAGTTGTGATAGTAGCAGTGGGTTATGCATCAATGATCTGTCTCCTTTTATTATTTTCTGAATCAGGGTCCAAGTCGAGGTTCGACTCTTTGTCTTTGAGCTCGACCACCAATGACTGTATTGAGTGACATTCATCAATGTTGTGCCAAGGGTTGTTGTGGAACTCACACCACTTTCCAGTGTCTTTCTTAGAATTCTCGTTACCCTTCTTTGCCTGCATCTGGGATTCACTCTCTTGAGGTTTGCCTTCCTTTCTCTATCCACACTTCTCCCACTTACTTCGCTGCTTGAATTTCTGCTCAATTTTGACTACATATCGATAAGAAACTCCCAGTGAGGAGATCTCCAAGAAATCCATCTTTGGTTGGATGTACATGTGTAGACCACTGCGGTACTTCAAAACCAGGTGCTGCTTGGAGTCTTTGATACCCAACTTTGAGTGCAAGGTATGAAATACATTGGTGTACTCCGATACCGTCTGGTCTCTTTTCTGATGCAGAGTTTCTGAAAGGGTAGATCTTCTCCTTTAGGGCATCTACAAAATCCACCCAAGTGGTTTCTCTCCCAAATAGTGTAGATTCATATGTGGTGTACCTCTCCCAGTAACCTTCCCACCAAGCTCTAACATGGGGAAGGGATTTAAGGAGCGCAAAGGTGATCTTATCACTATTGGAAATTTTTTGGACAGAGTAATAACCTTCTAGCAGATTCAACCATTTTTCTAGAGCATCCGTATCTATTTGGCCTTCAAATAAGGGGATATCAAAATTGACTTGTATCTTTAAGGGTGTTGCACTTGCAAAATGGTTGCTTGTTGAAGATGCCTCAACTGCTGCCATCGGTAGTCTTTGAAGGATCTGAGCGAAGTTGTCCATCATCTCATTCCTTTGTCGCACGAGGGCTTCCTTGAGCAACATCTTGAAAGGATCTCCTACTCTGTCATCTCTCTTTTCTTCCACCATGGGAGGTCGCTTGGGCTAGCGAGAGTGGTTTTCCTCAAGAGAAACTAGCTCGAGACCCAAATCTCTATACCCTGACCTCGTCGGGGACCTGCTCTGAGAAATGACAAGGAGCGGACTGCTCTGATACCATTGATCTGGATTATTTTGAGAACAACATGAAGGAAGAAATATAACCGAGATATAACAATGAAATACACAAAATATAGAAGAGAACACAAAAATATAGTGAAACCCAACTTCTATTACTGAATAATATAGAAAAACATTGTAGAACACAAACTGGGAAAATGGGGTAGCTTATCTCTGAAAAGAAAGAGATGTTGACTACGCTTCATTCACAAGAAGATTTACATCACACTCCATTGCATGCTTAAGGGGCCTCCTTCACCTCAATTATATATGAGAGAGTGAGAGGAGAACAATTCCCATGATGTATGTGGGATAAATTGGACTAAATTTATAAAATTACATAGGCATGTAAAATACTAGGACTTCCCGGGTGATCACCCATCCCAGTACTACTCTAGCCCGAGTGTGATTAACTGCAAAGTTCTAATGGGATCTGATGCATTAACACCATGTTGTAGGCATGTACATAATACCATTACATGATGTTTGTAATTAACAAATGAAGATGACATTACATTCCATTCCCCATCAATAGGGTGAATGTCATAGTTTATCAAAACCACATGCTCAAAATGGTGATTTTGTGGAAAAGGTGGATGGCCACCGAGATCCATCTGGATCAGCCATCCTATTGTAGTGAACCTCCTAAATCATCTTTTCATGCTCACTTGAGGGAACATAGAGGTGGCCCAGATGGCATAAAATTCCATCCCGAATGTGAAAATCGGTGACATTCGCGCGTGTACTTGATAGGGTCCTATAATATAGTCATTTGTTCTCCAGTTATCTATTTTGAAATTTTTCTGATCATTTTGAAGTTTCTTTCATGATAAGGTGCTCAGGAGTAATGATCCAATGGTATATCTTATGTTTCAAAGAGATATCCAGGTATATCCAAAGTTGTCACATGGTAAGTTGGAATTATGATGCATACCCATGAGTCTTTGAAGGTTTAGAGTGGCTCAATCAGTTGTTTTAATGAATTTGGTTATATTCCAATTGTAGCAGAAAGTTTGGTATTCGGTAGCTAAAAGGTCAAAATCTTATAGCCGTTAGCTACCAAAAGTTAAAACTTTTGGTAGCTAAACAACTTATTCACGCCTATCGTCAGCTGCCAAAAGTCCGAATATCTCAAGCATTTAAAAGGGTCTCATCACTCTCATATCGACGGTGGTACGTCAGTCATAATTTGTGGTTATGCTGCCAAAACCTCTTTCAGTCATCATTCATCCAATTCTCAGAAGGGATTATCATTTGTTGATCCTTTGTCTAGTCAAATAACCATAACCTAGATCGTGACCATACCATTTAATCGATCCTGAAAGAATGGTCATGAGCTTTCCCATAATCTGAATATGTCGATTGTTGGTCTCTGGTTGTGTTTTATTCTGCCCTTAGTCGCCCAAACCCTTTCATCCTTTGACCCTATCTTAAATTTCACTGTTTTATCCCTCCATTTGAATCCAACTTCTTGCCTTACATACCCTAAATCCTCTATCATCAACCCAGTTTAAAGCATTTCTAACAAGTTTTGGTGATGAAGAGCTCAACAAGAGGTGCCCTTCTGAGGAAGGAACTGCAAGATACTTCATACCTTGAGGCTCACCATGAGGCCCGTGAATTATTCAAAGAGGTTGGATGCTACAGTTTTTGCCAAAAGCTCCAAGGGTACCATGAGGGTATTACAAAAGAATTTTCCAAGATCTTTGATGGTTTTAAGGTTCATCTTGAGCCTGTGGTGATGCAGATAGATGAGGCCAGTGTTGCAACAGCCACAGAGATGCCTGGTGAAGGAGAAAGGTGGTTTAAAACTACCTCAATAAAGGAAATTGATTTTAGATCATTCCTCAAAGAAGAACATCAAAATATGAAATGGCAGAAAGATATTCCCAGGAGCTACTTGGAGGAGAAATGACAAACATTGCTAAAGATGATTCAGGTTTACATCACTTGTGAGGGGAGGTATGGAAGGACCATTCTCTACCACTTCAGACTGCTCCTCCATTTCACAGGTGAGCAACCTCTGAATATGCCCTTTTAACTCCTTAAGAGTCTTACCAAGATGGCTTCTAAAGTTCAGGCCAAGCCTCGAAAAGCTAGTAGCAGTCTTTTTCATCATGGGCTGATCAAATTGATAGCTTTAGAAGAGTTCATCAAAAGGAATAAGACTTGGGAATTCCTTCTGTTTTGGGGAGAATTTGGGCAAGAATTCCAACCAAATAAAGGAGGAACTTCTTCACAAGAATTAACCTCCCCAAAAACCAGTAAAAGAAAGAGAAGAGCACTATCACCTGTAGAAACTGCCATGAAGGTTTCTCCATCAAAATCACATAAAACAAAGAGGAAATTAGAGTTTGGGAAGAAGGCAGAGGATCAAGGGAAAGCTACAGTGCAAAATGTCATAAACCTGCCATATTCTGATTCTGATTCAAATCCCTTAGCTATAGAAATGGAAATAGAGGCATTAGATGTAGAAATGGAGACCCATAAAGAATCTGGAACACCATCAAAGAAGAAGGTTAGCAAGAAACCTAAGATCCAGAAACTGAAAGAAGAAATTGTTGAGTTAAAAGTGCTAGAAATACATGTGAAAGGAGAGAATGAGACTCTTAAGAAGTCATCCCTCAAAATTGGATCTGCATTAGATCAGTTGGCCATCAAATATGAGACTACAAAGCACAAGAACAAGAAGCTTGTCAAACATAATGGCAGATTGAAGAACATGAACAAGGTGTTGAGGTTTAATATTGTCCACAAGAAGCTAAAACCCAAATCTCACCTCAGGCTTGATACCCTAGTTGAAGTTGCCCTTGATTTCAAATGAAGTGGTTATGATAGGTTAAGCAAGGTCAATGGGAAACTCAACCAATTTTTACTAAGTTCAGGAGAAGTTACAGGATTCTCTAGCTAAGAAACATTTCAAAATCCATAATTAGCTGTCGAAAATCGTTCCCAGAAAATCGACAACTAAATACACTATGTTTTGGCCTCGTTAGCTGCCGAAAGTTTTGTTATCAACATAAAACATAGAGATCTTCTTAGATCAAGGAAAATGGATTCTTCAAGGATCTCAAAGCCTTCCAGAACATCTTTCTAGTTATGACTCGTCCTCAATATGTTACTACCAAGTTCAAATCGAATTATATTGGGTTTTTGAAGAAAGTCAAAGTATAGCCTTCTCCTTGGAATTTTGTTTTGTTTTCCCTAATTTGATGATCATAGTCAACATGCACTTATTGCTATTTTTTTTACCCTTTCAGTGGTAAAAAGCGAATGTATTGTAATGAATTCAAGATATTTGGTATGATTTTGAAAGAGATCAAATCTCTATTTTGACAGAACATTAATTAGGTATCTACAGAAATATCTAGAAACAGTTAGAGAAGGGTTCGATCCCTTAGTCTGTAGGATCTGAATGTAATGGGAAACTAAAAAAAATAGAATGCAATATATCATAAGGGTTGAACTGGAAGAGATGGATGGTATTGAAAGACCATCATCTATTGTAAAGATGTTTAGGAGGTTGTAAGTGACCCTTTTTGGATGAATACAAAGAAAATATGTTTCCAGATTCTTGTGTCATAGTTATGTGGTGAAGTGCTCATTTTTGTAATCTGTCTTCTTTTTGGTTTCACCTTGTGTTATCTTTATTTATTGTTTATAAGAAGATTATGTTTCAGGATTTGTTTCAAAAGCCTCGTTCTCGCTTTAAACAATATTTATGTCTTCTTCTAAAGTTTGGATGTAGAATTCAGATAAGCATTGCTCTGCATTCGAAGTGACCCCTAATCTTTTCCTCCTTTCCATATCACAAACTATAAGGATCCACTGACATGATTACCTTGCCTGGTTACATATGATCTCAGTTATTCCCTCATTTTACAGCTTTAACCTTTGACTCCATTTTGCCCAATGGTCCTCTTTTGTTGTCTCAACCAAAAACTCAAAAACAAATCTTTTATCCTCATAGCTAGCCTAATATCCAATCTAAACAAAGTTAAATCATACAAAGAGATCCCTCTCTCAATCATGGAGGGATAGATCCTTGACTCCAAGTGGTTTTTTGGTTACCTTTGTCAATTTCTCCCTCAGCCTAAGAAATTACAGAGTGCTAACAGTACCCAAAAGTTGATAGGTGGTGGAGAAGTCAGGATATCGCTAATAAAGTTGGGGCCACTCAGATGCCTCATTCCCACAGGAATGGAGCACGGTGGTGAATGCAACAATGGGAGGTTGAATGAGGCAATTAATGACATGATTTGTGCTCCATGTCTTATACTTGATGTCAATATGGAACTACTACAAGTATGTGGACCACTTTTGATGGTGGTCATTCTGCAAGTTCCCTTGTGTCTGTATGAACTGTAGAGGCTTGTGATTAGTGTGTGTTGGTTACTATTCCTCTATACTGTCTGAGTTTGTTGACCCAGGGTTCATGTGTGTTCGGTTTTCCAACAAAGCCTCTAAAACTATCGGCCCTCTTGGTAAACCAGAAGGCAACACAACACACAGAATGCGCAACACAATATCACCCGAGATAGCTTTAATGGGTGGCTGTAAGACTCAGGTGTTTACAACCTAGGATTGAGTGTGATATATAAGAGCTAAATATTGAACCATTATTACAACTGTAACTGCAATAAACTATCATTTATGAGTACGCAGGAAATATAACAACTCATTTATTAAGCATAACAAATAACTACTGAAAAGATGATAAATATATGCATGCATTCATCACATAACATAGATGTTATCGTGGTTCACCCCCTCCTGGGCTACGTCCACAAAGATTTGGCTCTCAACTCTTTTATTATATTATTTCCGCATCTACAACGTCGCATGCTTACAACTCTTCATAGTCGGGTAAGATCTATATGAGGCAGACTAGATCACACCAGGCTCCCCAACCTATGATCTAACCCTCAAGATCTACCTCCCCCCATGCTCTCTAGCTCAACAACTTATACAAAAATGGCTTATATCGCAAAACATTACATATCACATCAACTCATGCATAAAACCCTGCTACAACAATAATCTGAACAAACAACCAACCCCTTATGATACCTAAGTCTCTATATTTATACATTTTGGGCTCTTTAGCCATTTACAATACCTTACCAAAACCCTAACCCTACCATCGCTAGGTCTTCCTCCCATGTGTGTGTGATGTTCTTCCTTCCAACCGTTGCTTTCCTTGAATGCGCATGTATTGTGTTTCCTTCCATATGTCGCTTTGCTTGTGCATGCTTTCTTTCCCAAAACCGCCTTGTTTTTCTGCTTTGGCCTGCCCCCAACAACCCCCCAACATTGACATGTGGCTAGTCCCAAGCTACCTAACCTTTGTGTGCTTCCTCGATCTCCCTGGTGATTGCCTGGACCTTTTCCTTGAGCTTTGTTGCATGTGTCTATGCCTGCGTAGTCTTCTCCTTGAGTGTGTCCACTATCTGGACTACAATTTTGTCGTTGATCAATTCCACGCACTCTGCCTGGGTTTGTGCTATCTGTGCCTTGGCTTCCTCTGCTTGTGCTAGGACTTCTGCTACCCGCTCTTGCAACAGTTTCATTTGACCATGACGCTCATGTCTCTGTGTTTGTGCAGTAGTTAGCTCTGCCTGCAATCTCTTCATGTCCTATGCTCCTTTGACATGTTTTGTGATTGGCATTGTCTTCTGCCTCTGCTTGAGTTCTTGGATCACTGCGTTGATCCTTTCTTCTTCCTTATCCCACTTTTGGACCTACTGATCCTCCTCTAACTTTGTCCAAAGTTGCGGTGCTTTATCGAACAAGTCAGCTGCTCTGATGACCTGCTACTCTATCTCTTGCCGCTACGTTGTTGCTTCCTACTTCCTTTGCTCCTTCACTACTGGTGGAGTGGTTGGTGTGAGATGTTCTCGGAGATTCTCTATCTCCTTCTGATATTGATCGATTGCCTGCGCAATCCGATCAATCTTTTCTTCCGCTATGATTTCATCTCTCTGCGCGGCCTGTGGAATCTTCTCATAAGTTCCTTCCACTTTCTGTTCCAATCTTTTTATGCGCTCCCTTTCCTCTTGGGTCTAAGATTTAGCCTGCTCATAGACTATTTCCAGAGGGTCCCGCTTCTCTGTTGCTCACTGCAACTCGACTAAGTCTTTGTGTGGACGAGACTGTACCTCATGGTTTATGATAACTTACAAATTATGGAGTGCCCAGGTGTGTCAACACCAGTTGGATTTAGCTTAAGTCCTTCAAGGGCGTTTGAACCATTTGTTGGTTACTATTCCTCTATAATGTTTGAGTTTGTTGACCTAGGGTTCATGTTTGTTTGGGTTTCCAACAAAGCCTCTAAAACAATCGACCCTCCTGGTAAACCAGAAGGCAACACAACACACAGAATGCGCTGCATAGTCTCCCCCGAGATAGCTTTAATGGGTGGCTGTAAGACTCAAGTGTTTACAACCTAGGATTGAGTGTGAGATATGAGAGACAAATATTGAACCATTATTACAACTGTAACTGCAATATACTATCATTTACGAATACACAGGAAATATAACAATTCATTTATTAAAAATAACAAATAACTACTGGAAATATGATAAAGATATGCATGCATTCCTCACATAACACATATGTTATCGTGGTTCACCCCCTCCTGGGCTATGTCCACAAATATTTGTCTCTCAACTCTTTTATTATATTATTTCCACATCTACAGTGCCGCACACTTACAACTCTTCATAGTCGGGTAAGATCTGTATGAGGCGGTATAGATCTCACCGGGCTCCCTAACCTGCGATCTAACCCTCAATATCTACCTTCCCTCATCCTCTCTAGCTCAAAAACTTATACAAAAATGGATTATATCACAAATCATTACATATCACATCAAATCATGCATAAAACCCTTCTACAACAATAATTTGAACCAAAAACCAACCCCTTATGATACCCATTGCGGTTTGACTCACAGATTATTGATTCCAGAGGTGCGTGGGGGACAAAGGTCGATCACAGAGGTCTAATGGTTTCACATAGAGAATGGGGAAGAATGACCAGTGAACCCCCAACACAACTGACGCTTCATCTTTTAACTGCATGCACCCAGGTACACACTTGTCTTCCTGGAGTTGCATGTGTTCCCTTTTGCACACGTTGCGTCTCCTAGGACTTAGGATAAAAAAATGTCTTTTACAAAGCTTTGGAATAATAATAAATTATTATTCTCAAGGACTTAAGGCCCTAAGATTAGCCCCTCTTTCCAACCTTTCATCCCCCTTCCCCTTACCCACTTTGTGGAATCTTAGTCCCCCATCACTCTTTCTTCATGGTCGGTCTGCACACAACAATGTTTATATTTTATTAATGATTTTCATAATTACATATACAAAAATCAGGCTCCTGGCCTTTAACACCTTGTCTCTCCGTCCTAATAAATACATAATCCCACCAACTTATATACACTTGGCTCACCAACCTATAAACATTATTACAATTCATAATATAATTGGGGCACATCCTTGGGGTATCACAATCCCCTCCCCTTATTTTTGCACTATCCTCAGTGCAACTCTTTACACAACATCAACAAGATTTCCAAAATCTTCAAAAAGATGCGGGTACTATGCCCGCATAGCATCTTCATGTTCCCATGTTGCGTCCTCAAGACCGTACTCCACTGGACTTTTACAAGACCTATGGCTTGATTCTGGAATTGTTTGCTCTTCCAGTCCAATATGCGCACATGATGCACTTGCAAGATGCCTTCTTGCTCCACCTGAATCACATTCTAATCAATAACATGATCAACATCAGGTATATATTTCTTAAGCAATGAATCATGAAACACATTATGTATAGTCATGGATGCAGGCAATGCAAGCATATATGCAACTGGCCCAATCCATTCTAGGATTTCAAATGGTCCACAAAGTCTTGCTGCCATCTTCAAATAGTTTCCCAGCCTCAGGGAACTTCTATTGGCTTTCACTTTGAGGAAAACATGATCGCCCACTTTATACTCCCTGTGGGTTCTATTCTTATCAACATAACTCTTCTACCTGTCTTGGACAACCTTTAAATTCTGCTTAATTTTTAGCATTTTCTCTTCCATTTGCTTGAGCAACTCTGGCCCAACCATTGCTATATCAGTTGGATTATCCCAGCTTACTGGAGTATTGCACTTTCTGCCATAAAGTGCTTCAAATGGGCTCATCTTCAATGATGCTTGATACCCATTGTTGTAGGCGAATTATACCAAGTGTAGGTAGTCTTCCCATTTAGATGGTTTGTCCATCATATACATCCTTAGCATATCTTCTATCACTTGGTTCATCCTCTCTGTCTACCCATGAGACTTAGGATGATAAGCAGTGTTGAAGTTCAGGTTTGTTCTGAATCCTTCTAACAACCCCTTCCAGAAGTTTGAGGTAAATTCCGGGTCCCTGAAAAACACATTGTCTTGGGAATACCGTGCAATCGTGTTATTTCCCTCATAAAAATATCAGCAACGTTAGTTGCCTTGTGTATAGACTTTAGTGGAATAAAATGGGCAGATTTCATAAGCTTGTACACCACCACCATGATTGAATCATGCTGCTTGTCGGTCTTGGGAAATCCTGTGATGAAATCCATTGTCACTACCTCCCACTTCCACTCAGGAATGGATAAAGGTTGCAACAATCCTATTGGGTGCCTGTGCTAAGCTTTAACCTTCTAGGACTCCATACATCTAGCGATGTAATCTGTAATTTATTTCTTCATACCTAGCCAAAAGTAATGGCTCTTGACTGCTACCACAGTTTTTTGATATCCAGGGTGCCCAACATAAGGCACATTATGCATTTCTTTCAAAATCATAAGTTTCAATTCCTGGACATCAGGTACATAAATTATGTTCTTGTACATAAGTGTTCCGTCAGTTTCCAATTTACAATTTTCCACTTTCTGTGGTGTCTTACCTTGCTGTATCTTTGCTACCAATTCCTTGTACTGCAAATCTGCATTTGCAGCTTCCAAAATTTTGCCTTTAATATTAGTTTGGTACATGTTAATTGTTGTAGCATGTAGTTCATGCACTCTCATGTTGAGCACATCAACCACTTTGATCTCTTTTCCTTTGATATGCTTGATATGAAAGTCATATTTACAAAGAAACTCCAACCACCTACTCTTCCTAGCATTCAAGGTTGGTTGATCAAACAAATACTTTAGACCGTTGTGGTCTGTTCTCAGTTTGAACCTCTTTCCCATGAGGTGATGCCTCCATTTCTTCAGAGCGTGAACAATGGCTGCCAACTCTAAATCATGAGTTGCATAGTTCCTTTCATGCTCTTTCAACTTTTTGGATTCATAAAAAATTACGAACCCATTCTAACTGAGGACTCCTCCCTGTCCTTCTTTACATGCATTTGTACAGACCACAAAGTCTTCATTCGGGTCTACAATCCTTTGGATTGGAGCACTGGTTAACAACTACTTCAATCGCTGGAAGCTTTTCTCACAATCTTCTGTCCACTAAAACTTCTTCTCCTTCTTTTGCAAGGAAGTGATGGGGTGAGCTCTCCTTGAGAATCTTGCAATGAACCTTCTGTAATAGCCAGCTAGACCCATAAAGGATCTGACTTATGTCACATTATTTAGTGTTGACCATTATCTGATGGATTTTATCTTCTCAGGGTCCACGACTATCCCATCCTTTGAAATGATATGCCCCAAGTAATGGATTTACTTTTGATAAAATGAGCATTTTCTCAGTTTGGCATAAAGCCGGTGCTCTCTTAACACTTGCAACACCATCTTCAGATGTTGTTCATGCTCTTCCCCTGACTTGGAATACACCAGGATGTCATTCAAAAATACTATGACAAACTTGTCTAGATGGTCCCTGAATACACCATTCATTAAACACATAAAAACAACGGGTGCATTTGACAACCCAAATGGCACCACTGTGAATTCATAGTGACCATACCTTGTTCTAAAGGCGGTCTTACTGATGTCTTCTTCCTTTATTCTTACTTGGTGATATCCCGATCTAAGATCTATTTTCGAAAATATCTTAGCGTCCTTCAACTGGTCAAAGAGATCATCAATGTGTAGCAGAGGATACTTGTTCTTAACAGTCACTTTGTTTAATTATCTGAAATCGATGCACAATCTCAATGTCCCATCCTTCTTCTTCACTAACAGGACCGGGGCACCCCATGGTGACACACTTGGGCGTATATACCACTTCTTCAATAGCTCTTCAAGCTGCAACTGCAACTCTTTCATATCTAGTGTACTCATTCTGTAAGGAGGTTTCGACACTGGAGTTGCTCCAGGCATCAGGTTTACAGATAAGCCAATATCTCTTTTCGGGGGTGGTCCTGGTACCTCCTGGAATACATCCTCAAACTCCTTTAATACTGCATGGTCTTCGATCTTTGAGACCTCATCTTTAGATGGTTCCTCCACATGGGTTGCAAATAATTGACAACCTTTCCTGTAGCACTTCTTCAGCTGCATTGCTGAGATTTCTCTTAGAACAACTGCTCTGGGAATTCCTTGGACTGTCCTCTGATTCCCTTCCTCATCCAGGCATGTGAATGCCTTATTACGACAATCTAAGATGGCGTGGTGCTGGTCCAACCAATCCATACCAATTAGGCAATCATAAGAACCTAAAGGCAAGATATTCAGGTATGCCTTAATACTTAGTCCATTCATGTCCACTGGACATGACTTAACTAGCTCAAGAGATGGATGGATGGTATCGAAAGACCATCATCTATTGTAAATATGTTTAGGAGGTTGTAAGTGACCCTTTTTGGATGAATACAAAGACAATATGTTTCCAGATTCTTGTGTCATAGTTATGTGGTGAAGTGCTCATTTTTGTAATCTGTCTTCTTTCTGGTTTCACCTTATGTTATCTTTATTTATTGTTTATAAGAAGATTATGTTTCAGGATTTGTTTCAAACACCTCGTTCTCGATTTAAACAATATTTATGTTTTCTTCTATAGTTTGGATGTAGAATTCAGATAAGCATTGCTCTGCATTCGAAGTGACCCTTGATCTTTTCCTCTTTTCCATATCACAAACTATAAGGATCCACTGACATGATTACCTTGCCTGGTTACATATGATCTTAGTTATTCCCTCATTTTACAGCTTTAACATTTGACTCCATTTTGCCCAATGGTCCTCTTTTGTTGTCTCGACCAAAAACTCAAAAACAAATCTTTTATCCTCATAGCTAGCCTAATATCCAATCTAAACAAAGTTAAATCATATAGAGAGATCCCTCTGTCAGTCATGGAGGGATAGATCCTTGACTCCAAGTGGTTTTTTGGTTACCTTTGTCAATTTCTCCCTCAAGCTAAGAAATTACGGAGTGCTAATAGTACCCAAAAGTTGATAGGTGGTGGAGAAGTCAGGATATCGCTGATAAATTTGGGGCCACTCAGATGCCTCATTCCCACAGGAATGGAGCACGGTGGTGAATGCAACAATGGGAGGTCGAATGAGGCAGTCATTGACACGATTTGTGCTCCATGTCTTATACTTGATGTCAATATGGAACTACTGCAAGTATGTGGACCACTTTTGATGGCAGTCATTCTGCAAGTTCCCTTGTGTCTATATGAACTGTAGAGGCTTGTGATCAGTGTGTGTTGGTTACTATTCCTCTATACTGTCAGAGTTTTTTGACCCAGGGTTCATGTATGTTCGGTTTTCCAGCAAAACCTCTAAAACTATTGGCCCTCTTGGTAAACCAGAAGGAAACACAACACACAAAATTTGCAACGTAGTATCACTCGAGATAGCTTTAATGGGTGGCTGTAAGACTCAGGTGTTTACAACCTAGGATTGAGTAGAGATAAATATTGAACCATTATTACAACTGTAACTGCAATAAACTGTCATTTACGAATACCCAGGAAATATAACAACTCATTTATTAAGCATAACAAATAACTACTGAAAAGATGATAAAGATATGCATGCATTCATCACATAACACAGATGTTATCATGGTTCACCCCCTCCTGGGCTACGCCCACAAAGATTTGGCTCTCATCTCTTTTATTATATTATTTCCGCATCTACAATGTCGCACGCTTACAACTCTTCACAGTCAGGTAAGATCTATATGAGGCAGACTAGATCGCACCAGGCTCCCCAACCTGTGATCTAACCCTCTAGATCTACCTCCCCTCATCCTCTCTAGCTCAACAACTTATACAAAAATGGCTTATATCGCAAAACATTACATATCACATCAACTCATACATAAAACCCTGCTACAACAATAATTTGAACCAACAACCAACCCCTTATGATACCTAAGTCTCTATATTTATACATTTTGGGCTCTTCATCAATTTACAATACCTTACCAAAACCCTAACCCTACCGTCATTAGGTCTTCCTCCCATGTGTGCATGATGTTCTTCCTTCCAGCCGTTGCTTTCCTTGAATGCGCATGTGTTGTGTTTCCTTCCAGATGTCGCTTTCCTTGTGCATGCTTTCTTTCCCAAAACCACCTTGTTTTTCTGCTTTGGCCTGCCCCCAACACTGACATGTGGCTAGTCCCGAGCCACCTAACCTTTGTGTGCTTCCTCGATCTCCCTGGTGATCACCTGGACCTTTTCCTTGAGCTTTGTTGCATGTGTCTATGCCTACGCAATCTTGTCCTTGAGTGTGTCTACTATCTGGATTGCAATTTTGTCGTTGATCAATTCCATGCACTCTGCCTGGGTTTGTGCTATATGTGCCTTGGATTCCTCTGCTTGTGCTAGGACTTCTGCTACGTGCTCCTGCAATAGTTTCATTTGACCATGATGCTCATGTCTCTGTGTTTGCGTATAGTTAGCTCTGCCTGCAATCTCTTCATGTCCTGTGCCCCTTTGACATGTTTTGTGATTGGCATTGTCTTATGCCTCTGCTTGAGTTCTTGGATCGCTGCGTTGATCCTTTCTTCTTCCTCATCCCACTTTTGGACCTGTTGATCCTCCTCCAACTTTGTCCAAAGTTGTGGTACTTTATCGAACAAGTCAGCTGCTGTGATGACCTGCTACTCTATCTCTTGCAGCTGCATTGTTGCTTCCTGCTTCCTTTGCTCCTTCACTGCTGGTGGAGTGGTTGGTGTGAGTTGTTCTCAGAGATTCTCTATCTCCTTCTGATATTGATCGATTGCCTACGCAATCCGATCAGTCTTTTCTGCTGCTATGATTTCATCTCTCTGCGCGGCCTATGGAATGTTCTCGTAAGTTCCTGCCACTTTCTGTTCCAATCCTTTTATGCGCTCCCTTTCCTCATGGGTCTAAGATTTAGCCTTCTCATAGACTATTTTCAGTGGGTCCTGCTTCTCTGTTGCTCGATGCAACTCGACTAAGTCTTTGTGTGGGCGAGACTGTACCTCATGGTTTATGCTAACTTGCAAATTTTGGAGTGCCCAGGTATGTCAACACCAGTTGGATTTGGCTTAAGTCCTTCAAGGGTGTTTGAACCATTTGTTGGTTACTATTCCTCTATACTGTTTGAGTTTTTTGACCTAGGGTTCATGTTTGTTTGGGTTTCCAACAAACCTTCTAAAACTATCGGCCCTCCTGGTAAACCAGAAGGCAACACAACACACAGAATGCACTGCATAGTCTCCCCCGAGATAGATTTAATGGGTGGCTGTAAGACTCAGGTGTTTACATCTTAGGATTGAGTGTGAGATATGAGAGACAAATATTGAACCATTATTACAACTGTAACTGCAATATACTATCATTTATGAATACATAGGAAATATAACAACTCATTTATTAAGAATAACAAATAAATACTGGAAAGATGATAAAGATATGCATGCATTCATCACATAACACATATGTTACCGTGGTTTACCCCCTCCTGGGCTAAGTCCACAAAGATTTGTCTCTCAACTCTTTTATTATATTATTTCCACATCTACAACGCCGCACACTTACAACTCTTCACAGTCGGGTAAGATCTGTATGAGGCGGTATAGATCTCACCCGACTCCCCAACCTGCGATCTAACCCTCAATATATACAGTCCCTCATCCTCTCTAGCTCAACAACTTATACAAAAATGGATTATATCACAAAACATTACATATCGCATCAACTCATGCATAAAACCCTTCTACAACAATAATTTGAACCAACAACCAACCCCTTATGATACCCATTACGGTTTGACTCATGGATTATTGATTCCAGAGGTGTGTGAGGGACAAAGGTCGATCACAGAGGTCCAACGGTTTCAGACAGAGAATGGGGAAGAATGACCAGTGAACCCCCAACACACCTGACGCTTCATATTTTAACTGCATGCGCCCAGGTACACACTTGTCTTCCTAGAGTTGCATGTGTTCCCTTTTGCACACGTTGCCTCTCCTAGGACTTAGGATAAAAAAATGTCTTTCACAAAGCTTTGGAATAATAATAAATTATTATTCTCAAGGACTTAAGGCCCTAATATTAGCCCCTCTTTCCAACCTTTCAGTCTCCTACCCCTTACCCACTTTGTGGAAGCTTAGTCCCCCATCAATCTTTATTCATGGTCGGTCTGCACGCAACAATGTTTATATTTTATTAATGTTTTGCATAATTACATATACAAAAATCAGGCTCCTGGCCTTTAACACCTTGGCTCTCCGGCCTAATAAACACATAATCCCACCAGGTAATATACACTTGGCTCATGAACCTATAAACATGATTACAATTCATAATATAACTGGGGCACATCCTTGGGGTATTACAATCCCCTCCCCTTATTTTTGCACTATCCTCAGTGCAACTCTTTACACAACATCAACAAGATTTCCAAAATCTTCAAAAAGATGTGGCTACTCTGCCCGCATAGCATCTTCATGTTCCCATGTTGTGTCCTCAAGACCGTACTCCACCGGACCTTAACAAGCCCTATGTCTCGATTCCAGAGTTGTTTGCTCTTCCAGTCCAATATGTGCACATGATGCACTTGCAAGATGCCTTCTTGCTCCACCTGAATCACATTCCAATCAATAACATGATCAACATCGGGTATATATATTTCTTAAGCAATGAAATATGAAACACATTATGTATAGTCATGGATGAAGGCAATGCAAGCATATATGCAACTGGCCCAATCCATTCTATAATTTCAAATGGCCCACAAAATCTGGCTGCCAGCTTCGAACAGTTTCCCAACCTCAGGGAACTTCTATTGGCTTTCACTTTGAGGAAAACATGATCGCCCACTTTATACTCCCTATGGGTTCTGTTCTTATCAGCATAAATCTTCTACCTGTCTTGGACAACCTTTAAATTCTGCTTAATTTTTAGCATTTTCTCTTCCATTTCCTTGAGCAACTCTTGCCCAACCATTGTTATATCAGCTGGATTATCCCAGCTTACTGGAGTATTGCACTTTCTGCCATAAAGTGCTTCAAATGGGCTCATCTTCAACGATGCTTGATACCCATTGTTGTAGGCGAATTATACCAAGTGTAGGTAGTCTTCCCATTTAGATGGTTTGTCCATCATATACATCCTTAGCATATCTTCTATCACTTGGTTCACCCTCTCTGTCTACCCATGAGACTCAGGATGATAAACAATGTTGAAGTTCAGGTTTGTTCTGAATCCTTCTAACAACCCCTTCCAGAAGTTTGAGGTAAATTTCAGGTCGCTGTCAAACACATTGTCTTGGGAATACCGTGCAATCGTTTTATTTCCCTCATAAAAATATCAGCAAGGTTAGTTGCCTTGTGTATAGACTTTAGTGGAATAAAATGGGCAGCTTTCATAAGCTTGTCCACCACCACCATGATTTAATCATGCTGCTTGCCGGTATTGGGCAATCCTGTGATGAAATCCATTGTCACTACCTCCCACTTCCACTCAGGAATGGGTAAAGGTTGCAACAATCCTATTGGGTGCCTATGCTCAGCTTTAACCTTCTAGGACTCCATACATCTAGCGATGTAATCTGCAATTTATTTCTTCATACCTAGCCAAAAGTAATGGCTCTTGACTGCTACCACAGTTTTTTGATATCCAAGGTGCCCAACATAAGGCACATTATGCATTTCTTTCAAAATCATAAGTTTCAATTCCTGGACATCAGGTACATAAATTATGTTCTTGTACAAAAGTGTTCCGTCAGTTTCCAATTTATAATTTTCCACTTTCTGTGGTGTCTTACCTTGTTGTAGCTTTGCTACCAATTCCTTGTACTGCAAATCTGCATTTGCAGCTTCCAAAAATTTTCCTTTAATATTAGTTTGGTGCATGCTAATTGTTGTAGCATGTAGTTCATGCATTCTCATGCTGAGCGCATCAACCACTTTGTTCTCTTTTCCTTTTATATGCTTGATATGAAAGTCATATTCACAAAGAAACTCCAACCACCTACTCTTCCTAGCATTCAGGGTTGGTTGATCAAACAAATACTTCAGACCATTATGGTTTGTTCTCAGTTTGAACCTCTTTCCCATGAGGTGATGCCTCCATTTCTCTAGAGCGTGAACGATGGCTACCAACTCTAAATCATGAGTTGCATAGTTCCTTTCATGCTCTTTCAACTTTTTGGATTCATAAAAAATTACGAACCCATTCTGACTAAGGACTCCTCCCCTTCCTTCTTTACATGCATTTGTACACACCACAAAGTCTTCATTTGGGTCTACAATCCTTAGGATTGGAGCACTGGTTAACAACTGCTTCAATCGCTAGAAGCTTTTCTCACAATCTTCTGTCCACTGAAACTTCTTCTCCTTCCTTTGCAAGGAAGTGATGGGGTGAGCTATCCTTGAGAATCTTGAAATGAACCTTCTGTAATAGCCAACTAGACCCATAAAGGATCTGACTTATGTCACATTATTTAGTGCTGACCATTCTCTGATGGCTTTTATCTTCTCAGGGTCCACGGCTATCCTATCCTTTGAAATGATATGCCCCAAGTAATGGATTTGCTTTTGATAAAATGAGCGTTTTCTCAGTTTGGCATAAAGACGGTGCTCTCTTAACACTTGCAACAACATCTTCATATGTTGTTCATGCTCTTCCCCCGACTTGGAATACACCAGGATGT
The DNA here is from genome assembly GCA_009831015.1 of Picea engelmannii. Classification (NCBI taxonomy): domain Eukaryota; kingdom Viridiplantae; phylum Streptophyta; class Pinopsida; order Pinales; family Pinaceae; genus Picea; species Picea engelmannii. The sequence goes on from ML776728.1 coordinate 600,156, forward strand.
CATCCAAAAATACTATGACAAACTTGTCTAGATAGTCCCTGAATACACCATTCATTAAACACATAAAAACAACGGGTGCATTTGACAACCCAAATGGCACCACTGTGAATTCATATTGACCATACCTTGTTCTGAAGGTGGTCTTACTGATGTCTTCTTCCTTTATTCTTACTTGGTGATATCCTGATCTAAGATCTATTTTCGAAAATATCTTAGCATCCTTCAACTGGTCAAAGAGATCATCAATGTGTAGCAGAGGATACTTGTTCTTAACAATCACTTTGTTTAACTGTCTGAAATCGATGCACAATCTCAACGTCCCATCCTTCTTCTTCACTAACAGGACTAGGGCACCCCAAGGTGACACACTTGGGCGTATATATCGCTTCTTCAGCAGCTCTTCAAGCTGCAACTACAGCTCTTTCATCTCTAGCATACTCATTCTGTAAGGAGGTTTCGACACTGGAGCTGCTCCAGGCATCAGGTTTACAGATAAGCCAATATCTCTTTTCGGGGGTGGTCTTGGTACCTTCTGGAATACATCCTCAAAATCCTTTAATACCGCATAGTCTTCGATCTTTGAGACCTCATCTTTAGATGGTTCCTCCACATGGGCTGTAAATAATTGACAGCCTTTCCTGTAGCACTTCTTCAGCTGCATTGCTGAGATTTCTCTTACAACAACTGCTCTGGGAATTCCTTGGACTGTCCTATGATTCCCTTCCTCATCCAGGCAAGTGAATGCCTTGTTACGACAATCTAAGATGGCGTGGTGCTAGTCCAACCAACCCATACCAATTAGGCAATCATAATAACCTAAAGGCAAGATATTCAGGTATGCCTTAATACTTAGTCCATTCATGTCCACTGGACATGACTTAACCAACTCAACAACCTTTCTCTTGGCTCCAGTAGCAAGCTGCACCAACCAAGATTTCTCATACTTGCTTCTTGGTAAATGCAAACTTTCCACCACTTTAGGATCTATATAACTATTACTATCCCCTGAATCAATTAAAATAGTAAAGGCATGGTTGTTGATCATACCTTCCTCTTCAATCATGTGCAACTAATATTCTGCTTGCTTGATATCCAGGGCTGCATAGATTCTTGGTATTCTACTACCCATGTCCTCCACTGTTTCAACCTACTGGACATTGTGAACAACTCTCACTTTGTCATTTCTATGGGGCCAAACTATGTACCTATGTTTTCCTTTACAACCCCAACATTCCATAGGTGGTTGTCTTGGCATTTTCCCACCCACTTCAGCCTTCCTGGGCTCTCTAACAGATGGCTGTCCTTGAGGACTATTCTTGAAAAAGGGTGGTTTAATTCCCTTTTTCCTCTGATCCATTTTGAGATTCTTTCTATCTTCCCAAACCTTCCGGAAAGTAGGCTTTTCATAATGTTGCTCATACAAGCATTTTTCTCTCCTTATAGTTTCTTCCATAGTCTTAGGGTCATCATACTAGATCTTTTCACCGATGGAAGGTGGCAGTCCACTTAGATACCTTTGAATTTTGACAGTCTCATCTTTGATGAACGAAACATACTTCAACAACTCCAAGAACCTTCGTTCGTATTCATCAATGGACATGCTACCCAGCTTGAGTTCAAAGAACTCTTCCATTTTTCCGTCATAGTATCTTTTAGTCAAGTATTTATTTTCAAAATACCTCTTGAATTCTTTCCAACTAACATTTTTTTTCTCTAATGTGTTGCACCTGCAAAAGTTGATCCCACCACATGGATGCTTATCCTTTCAATTGATACATTGCAATTCTTCCTTCTGCATGAGAGGAATAATTCTATAGTTGGAAATATTTCCTCATGCCAAGCAACCATGTTTCAACATCTTCCTCTTTCTTGTGTTCTCCATCAAACGTAGGAGGCTTAATATTGTTCATTTCTCCCTTTAGTTCATCCACTCTAGATCTCATATGTTTTCTGGTAGGATATGGGCTTCAACTACTGCGTGCTTCCTTATTGGAATGTTTCGAGGAGTGACGATGATGCCTGCTAATGCTTCTTGATCTTCTTTTCTTCTTAGGGGGTCCACGACTCCCTGTTTTGCTTGAATCACCCTCCTTATCCAATTTCTTTTCAATCCTTTCCAGGGTCCACATCAACTTTAGGTTGAATTCACCTTGTTATTCCTTAGCTTTCATAAGTTTCCTTCTATTTGCTTGGTGAGTTTGGGCATCTTTCTGCAATCTTTCAATGATTTTCATCATACGCCCTGCCTTATCTATCTCTTCTCCATGCCCATTGGAGTTTGAGCCTTCTACACCCAAATGGACATCCATCCCTTTAGCTTCATTCTCTGAGCTGGAAGCATTTTGTGCATCCTCTATTCCTCTGCACTCAGTGTCAATTCGCTTCTGTCCCGACACTCGTTGAACTCTGCAAACACAACGTTCAGTCAACCAGAATTTATCAGGCCATCATTCCTTAATAAATCCAACATAATTCATAAACTGAATATGTTTTAAGAAACATTCATATTTCATGATTTTTTCGAGCTTTGCTCAACTCTATAACAATTTCAGGCCTTATCCCTTCTCTCTTAGCCCCAACCCCTGTGACTACGGGCTGTGACCAAGCACTATATTGATAGGCGCTTAATTAGGACTTCGGGTTTCGAAGTCTTCATAATACATCACAATAGACTCTCGGAGTTCTGAAGTAATGAACTCACGAAGTAGGGTGGATCAATGGTCCACGTCTACCCAGCATCCAATGACTAACACTCACTGTGGAACTTATTTCATTGAAGCTTCGGGACTTTGAAGCTTTGGAACTTCGGGTTCTAGAAGCTTTCACGCTTTCTTCCTTCCAATCTCGAGACTTCCGAACTTCTGACTTCTCTATCCTCCAGGCCCACATAGTACAACTATCATCAACTAAGGTGATGGCACATGGTACACCTACGAAGGTCCATGTCACCCCAGGTGACATCATCCATCCCCACCACGTCTACCCTTTCACTTCGAAACTTCGGGCTTCGGAAGTTTGTGCATCAACACATTCCCCTTCTCCCGATTGCCGCAGTTCTAGACTCTCCCTAGATAATCGACGGTCCTTATCTCTCTTGCAACCAACGGTCGAGATCCACTTCGTGATTCCTTGCTTCGGAGGTGTTCACCTCTCTTCACTTCCAATATTTCAATTTTGCGAATTCCGAAGGGTTCTCGTGACTAACCCGTGCACGACTTCTCAAGATCTAACGGTTAAGCTCTCCCCTCAGATCTACAGTGTAGATCTCATCCGAAACCTCAGAGCTTCGGATTTCGTAAGTTTGTGCCTTAGTGCACCCCTCTTCTCTCGATTTTTGAACTCCGAAAGGCTTCTAGGATAACCCTCCTGCACCTTCTTCAGATCTGACAGTCGTAAAAGGGTTTCCCTTCCTTCTGAACAGATCCCACGACCCACATTACTCTATGACCCTGTTAGCATCAAAAGTCACTCCTGGATTGCTTGCAGAAGAAGAGCCCAATGCCCATCAGTTTTATGTCACGATAGTTTTAATGGGTGATCAAGTGGGTAGAGACTCGGGAAGATATCGCTCTAACTCATGAACTGAGTTCGGTAGGTAAGGAGCAAAGGAGGTCTTGATCTAACTTCAGTCAGTGAGTTGATTTGAATATGAGCAGGTTGAAGACTTGGTGATAGGAGTGAGCAAACTACCTCAGGCAACATGCATTTCGGTAGTTTSTAGAAGAAAAACTCTGAATGCAAGATCCTCTTGGTTTAGGGCTTCAAGAAATTGAAAGGGGGACTTGACTGGATCCTCCAATTCCAAGTCGTTCAGCGCTAAGAAAATCACAGGGACCGATTAGAAACAATGCAACTGTTACAGTGATCCAACCTACATCATCCTATAATAGTTACAACTCGACTGGATCCTCCAATTCCGAGCTGCTCTAACACAGTGTAAACAAAGACGTGAAAGACACTAACATTCATAAGGCAAGAAGTCTCAAGAGTCCATGCATAACTAGAATAACAATGCTTCATTAAAGTTTCACAACCGGGAGCCTTGCTCAACCATTGATGATTACAAAATACAAAGACTGAGTCTATATACTCAGAAAAATTCACCTAACAGAGGCGTGCTCAGTCATCCAAGGTGTGGTGTCCCTTCAGTCAAACTCAGATGGATATTCTTCGTCAGACGCCACCTTAACTGCACATGGCTCCTGCAAGGGGAGTAGCTGAGCCATTAAGTGCCGAGTTAGCGTGTGCAGACCTCTCTAGCTAGTCGAGGACTCGACATGGCTTCTTTGGAAAAAATCGGTACACAGGACCCTCTTGGGCCGATAGCTTGCTATATCCTCCATACCTTACACTTAATGAGTGAGGAGAGGTTTCAACCACCCCCTCTCACCTTCATTTACTCCAAGCGAGAACCAGGATTGAGGTCGAATCAGACGACACTTGGAGATCGCGATGATCCCTTCTACGACTAAAATCGACGCCTTTGGCCCCTTTTGAACAACTCTTTTTATTTCCCAAGTGACCACGGGTTGTGACCCCACGTTTATTTTCAAAGGCGCTTTCAGCGTTCATGAATAGGAAGGAGTTGATTCTTTCTTATCACAGTTGCGATGAGCGAAACGCCGAGATGGCTTAATTGGGTGCCACGTGTCCCTCTCAGATCTGATGGTCCTGAACTTACTCGGCGATACTATGGGCCCGGGTCCTGGACGCTCTTGGCACTTCGCGCCTCGGGGATATGAAGGAGCTTCTCCTTGCGCTTCGAAATCACGATGGGTGAAAAGGCGAGGAGCCCAATCGCGCGCTAGGTGTCCCCTTTGGATGGATGGCTGAAACTGCTCCGTGATACTACGGGCCCGACTTTGGGCACTTTCGGTGCTTCGGGGTTCAGGGTTTCAAGATGCAGAATGACATGGAACCCTTACCCTTCGAAATCCCGAATGCCGAAATGCCGATGTGACTAGATCTCGTGCCACACGTCCTTTGGATGGACGACTGCTATCCTTTCCTGCACGCAATATGGGCGCTATCCATCGCGCTAATCTTATCGCAACTCTGCTAACCTCGATTTCCCGTCGACCGTCGATCTACTCTTATGGATGAATCTGGACCGTCAACAATATAATTTCGCCCTCTTATTTGCTTGGAAGCCTAAAACGAGATTTTTTCGTGCTACACTTCGGCGCTTCTCATGTAACTTACAGACCTGAATACTCTTGTGCCTAGGACAAGAATTGTTACTAACATTAGGTTCCATGGGGGATAGAGTCATCCCTGTGATTCTCTAAGGACTCATTTTGTAGCTCCAGTGCCTTGCTGTTGGGCTATGGAGTCAAGCTCGAAGCCCCTTATGAAAATACAGGCCGAAAAGTAATAGTAAAAGAAAAACAAAATAAACATACATGCTCAAAAGAGATTATTTATGTACAACCTAATACTAATATACTTTGTACATGGGGCTAGGTGAAAGCAAATTTCCACCATAGCCAATCAAGTAACTTCCTGAATGGAAGCTCCTTCCTTCTGTTGATGATTACAAACAGGTGGTGTAACCGTGACAACATAACGATTACACTCTTCAACTCTTCCTTACAGGATGAAGTTGAGATGAAATAGGGCGGCTCCAATTTGTGAAGGAAATGAAGCTCCATGTATTCCTTCATAGGCTCATAGGACCAGTGGAAAACTCCAGAAAATTGGCGACAAGCAGCCTCCTCTGCTACACAGTTGTGGATGTGTGGCTGAATATCTATGGTAAGCATAGGTGGGTGGACAACTGACGTAGATTGAAAGATCTTATGCAGTGGCTTCTCACTGACTAGCTCTGGACATAAGGCAAATAGCTCCTCTGGTTCTTCTGGTTCTTCTTCTTGGCTCTCCCCCGGGTCAGATTCGTATTCATCATAAATAGGGACCGCATGTAAATTATGCTCTTCAAAATGCTGCTCGGTGACCTCTGTGCAGGCTGTAAACCGCACCCTTTTCTAATCCTCCTCATGCTCTCCATAACTCTCCTAGGGATCAGATCTGTAATCATCGTAAATAAGATCCATGGGGTTCTCTTTAATCCTAGGTAAAAATATATCATGGAAAACCCCTTGAAGGAAAAGAGAAGAATCCTCTTCCACAACCATCTCTTCTTTAAAATGGAAAGGTCTTCGTCATCATAAGTAGGACTTCTAGGAACATCTGCTTCAACCCTATATCCAGGTGAGCCATCTACTATAGAGCACATCTGCTCTATAAACTCATAATTTTCACAAGAGGCATGTTGATCTTTATGAGCATCTAAAAGAACAGATGCATCTGAAATGATGTCAGATGCTTCTATTCTAGGGCTAACAAAATTAATATCATTCAACCCCTCTATATTTTCATAGCAAATGCTTTCCTCCAGAGTAAAAGCTTCATCATAAACATGGTCTTTAGGACCAACAGAGGATTCATGAAGTGAAGAAAACTCCTCACAACAGTTTTCATACAAACACTCAGATGGAAAGTAATCTTTACAAAATGAATGGAAAGCTATATGAAAACCTTTCAAAGAGTGGATGCTTGCAGTGGGAAGAGATTGACACCAATCAAGAGCAGCTCCCTTTAATGAATACCTAAACATCTTAATCCATACATCTTCATGTGTGATATTAAGTCGATCAATAACTCCATGAAAGTCCAGAAAATGCTTAGCTGGTTCCTCTGAACTCTTTGCATGAAATTCAGGGAGGAAATTTTCCTATATGTCTCTATCAGGAAGTGTATTAGGAAAACCAAATATCTGGGAAAAGTCACAGAAAGCAAACCTTTGAGCTAAGATTTTCTCCATATCGAACCAGTGGAGTCGCTGATTGATCCTTGAATCATGGAGTCACCAGGTGAAAGATTTACAGCTTTGAATGTGCCTGGTCCTTGTTCACCATCAAAGGCCAGATCTTAACGTTGTCATTACCCCAGGAAGCTTCTCAGGCTGAGAAAGCAGCTGCTGAAACCTTCTCGAGAAAGCTCCTTTGGGTCAGCTTTCAGGTGTGCTAAAGTAGCCACAACTGACACAGTGATGTGGAAACCTTAGAGTCGCCACAGTGGAGTCGCCAGGTGCACAGTAGCAATCTTTTAACGACTCTGATGCCTGATGCACATTCAGAATTAGAGGCTCAATGTCGTTCAATCCCAGGGAAAATATTCAATGTCATCCCCGGCAACGGCGCCAGAAATGTTAGCGTCAGAAGTCACTCCTGGATTGCTTGCAGAAGCAGAGCCCAACGCCCATCAGTTTTATGTCATGATAGTTTTAATGGGTGATCAAATGGGTAGAGACTCGGGAAGATATCGCTCTAACTCGGGAAATGAGTCCGGTAGGTAAGGAGAAAAGGAGGTATTGATCTAACTTCAGTCAGTGAGTTGATTTAAAGATGAGCAGGTTGAAGACTCGGTGAGAGGAGTGAGAAAACTACCTCAGGCAACAGGCATTTCGGTAGTTTGTAGAAGAAAAACTCTGAATGCAAGATCCTCTTGGTTTAGGGCTTCAAGAAATTGAAAGGGGGACTTGACTGGATCCTCCAATCCAAGTCGTTCAGCACTAAGAAAATCACAGGGACCGATTAGAAACAATGCAACTGTTACAGTGATCCAACCTACATCATCCTATAACAGTTGCAACTCGACTGGATCCTCCAATTCCGAGATGCTCTAACATAGTGTAAACAAAGACGTGAAAGAAACTGACATTCATAAGGCAAGAAGTCTCAAGAGTCCATGCATAACCAGAATAACAGTGCTTCATTAAAGTTTCACAACCGGGAGCCTTGCTCAACCATTGATGATTACAAAATACAAAGATTGAGTCTATATACTCAGAAAAATTCGCCTAACAGAGGCGTGCTCAGTCATCCAAGGCGTGGTGTTCCTTCAGTCAAACTCGGACGGATATTCTTCATCAGATGCCACCTTAACTACACATGGATCCTGCAAGGGGAGTAGCTGAGCCATTAAGTGTCGAGTTAGTGTGTGCAGACCTCTTTGGCTAGTCGAGGACTCGACATGGCTTCTTTGGAAAAAAATGGTACACAGGACCCTCTCGGGCCGATAGCTTGCCAGATCCTCCATACCTTACACTTAATGAGTGAGGAGAGGTTTCAACCACCCCCTCTCACCTTCATTTACTCCAAGCGAGAACCAGGATTGAGGTCGAATCAGACGACACCTGGAGATCACGATGATCCCTTCTGCGACTAAACTCGACGCCTTTGGCCCCGTTTGCATAGCTCTTTTTATTTCCCAAGTTACCACGGGCTATGACCCCATGTTTATTTTCAAAGGCGCTTTCGACGTTCGTGAATAGGAAGGAGCTGATCCTTGCTTATCACAGTTGCGATGAGCGAAACACTGAGATGGCTTAATTGGGCGCCACGCGTCCCTCTCAGATCTGATGCTCCTGAACTTACTCGACGATACTATGGGCCCGAGTCCTGGACGCTCTTGGCACTTTGTGCCTCGGGGATATGAAGGAGATGCTCCTTGCGCTTCGAAGTTGCGATGGGCGAAAAGGTGAGGAGCCCAATCGCGCGCCAGGTGTCCCCTTTGGATGGACTGTTGAAACTGCTCCGTGATACTGCGGGCCCGACTTTGGGCGCTTTCGGCGCTTCGAAGTTCGGGGTTTCAAGATGTAGAACGACATGGAACCCTTACCCTTCGAACTCCCGAATGCTGAAATGCCGACGTGACTAGATCTCGCGCCACACGTCCTTTGGATGGACGACTGCTATCCTTTCCTGCATGCAATATGGGCGCTATCCATCGCGCTAATCTCAGCGCAACTCCGCTAACCACGATTTCCCGTCGACCGTCGATCTGCTCTTATGGATGAATCTGGACCATCGACAATATAATTTCGCCCACTTACTTGCTTGGAAGCCTAAAACGATATTTTTTCGTGTTGCGCTTGGGCGCTTCTCGTGCAACTTGCAGACCTGAATACTCTTGTGCCCAGGACAAGAATTGTTACTAACAGACCCAATACCACTTATGTCATGGTTTTAAGATACTGCTACTCCTCCTGAGCTTCGTAGCACAACCAAGGTAACTTCTTGGCACTCAAGAAGGTTCTGAGGTCCGAAATTAGTCCCTCTAGACACAATTCCCACCTGAAACCTTAGGTCCAATGACCATTTATCCAGCCCATTTAGGATTAGTGTTGTAACCATGGCTCTGATACCAATTTGTAACATCCCCAACCATGAATAGGCCGGGCAATGCTACCATGCGGAAATACATACATACATACATACATACATCTAACATGCATTTTAATCGAAATAAAACACATAACATAGAGTTATTGCTACCATACAGATTCAAATTTAATAGACAATAATTCATATATGCAATGTGATACATGAAAACATTCAAACACCACAGACATGCATAACATAAAAATTCATCACATTAATAATACTTATCTTTTCAACTGGAGTAACACATGTATCTAAGTGTCTGTCCCAGCCTTAGGCCACACTGCTCATCACTCTCAACAATATCTAAGTGGACTGCCACCTTGTATAAGTGGACTGCCACCTTCCATCGGTGACAAGATCCAGTATGAGTAACACATAGACAAGGTGGAGTAACACATGTATCTTGTCCCAGCCTTAGACCACATTGCTCATCACTCTCAACAGTAGGTCACCCCCGAGATGGTTCTAAGCTCCACCAGGAAAGGGAATCCTAGGTTAGGCAAGGTCAACATGAAAACACATAGTTTATGAGGAAGGATTCTCTCCCAGGAGCCTTCTTACACCCACTACTCATGGAATCTCATTCCCCACATGCCTGTCCCACCCCAAGAGTATACACCTTCACTGTCACACAGTCCATCAGATGCTTCACCTCCCTTGCCTTGGGATTTAGCAACAGGTCGGACTAGAATTCTTAGAGCTACGTAGCTGGTGTTGGACTCTCTCTAGGAGAAAACCACTTCCCATCAAACTCTCTCATCTGGAGAGAGCTGCCCACAGGCCTGACAACCTGCCTCTTCAACCAAAACCACCTCCCTCACCTGGAGAGAGTGTTTCACATAGGCTCTACAACCTACTTCTTCAACTCCGTTCCCACACAAGGAGGACAACAACAAGGCTCAACAAGGAACAAACGACGATAGTGAGCCACACTTAGCCAAGGAACTACGTGGCCACAACAGCCAACTGAGAAATGGGTATGGACACCCAAAACAGTAACAGTCAGACGCTAAGACTCAGCACGCTCAGGCGACTATCCAATTACGTTGGGTTCCACAGAAGACATAGAACGACCCACAAATTATGGGTTTTAAAGATGCGTGAGGGTATGTCGGGGTTGATAATGGAAGTTTCTAGTTCAGATGGAGAATGGGCAAATGGCAGCACAAACCCCAGTGTGGTTTGACTCACGAATTATTGATTCCAGAGGTGCGTGAGGGACAAAGGTCGATCACAAAGGTCCAACGATTTTAGACGGAGAATGGGGAAGAATGACCAGTGAACCCCCAACACAGTTGACACTTCATGTTTTAACTGCATGCGCCCAGGTCGACACTTGTCTTCCTGGAGCTGCATGCATTCCCTTTTGCACACGTTGCCTCTCCCAGGACTTAGGATAAAAACATGTCTTTCACAAAGCTTTGGAATAATAATAAATTATTATTCTCAAGGACTTAAGCCCCTAAGCTTAGCCCTTCTTTCCAACCTTTCAGCCCCCTTTCCCTTACCCACCTTGTGGAATCTTAGTCCCCCGTCACTCTTTCTTCGTGCTCGATATGCACGTAGCGATGTTTATATTATATTAATGATCTACATAATTACATATACAAAAATCAGGCTCCTGGCCTTTAACACCTAGGCTCTTTGGCCTAATAAACACATAAGCCCACCATATTATATACACTTGGCTAACCAACCTATAAACATGATTACAATTCATAATATAACTGGGGCACGTCATTGGGGTATTACATCGGGGCTAGCCAGTCACAAATGACTTGGATCTTATTTGGATCTACATGTATCCCATGCTCATCAACAATGTAGCCCAAGTATTGGACCTTGTTCATGTCAAAGGAGCATTTTTCCATGTTGGCATATAGCTTGTGCTGTCACAGGGTGCTCAAAACCCTTTGAATATGTTGCTTGTGCTCCTCCCAAGTTCTGTTGCAGATGAGCATGTAATCCAGATATACCACCAAAACATATTTGGTGAAGGGTCTCAATACATCATCCATCAACCTCATGAAATTCACTAGTGCATTTGTTAATCCAAAGGGCACGACCAACCATTAAAAGAGACCTTCTTTAGATTTGAAAGTTGTCTTCCATACATGAGTCGGTTTGATTGGAACCTGGTGGTAGCTAGACTTTAGGTCAATCTTGTTGAAGAAATCCCCCCCATTGAGGTGGTCAAGAAGGTCATCAATTCGGGGAATTGGGTACCGGTTCCTGATTGTGATTTTGTTTAATGCCTTGTAATCAATGCAGAGTCGCCAGGTCCCATATTTCTTCTGCTCAAGCTTCCACGAGGGGAGGAGTTGGTTCTGATGTGCCCCTTTTGAAGAAACTCTTGGATATGACACTAGATTTCGTAATTTTCCATTAGCGAGCGAGGATAGACTGGTCCATTAGGAAGAGATGCACCAAGGGTTATATCAATTGGATGCTTGACTTGGCAGTGTGTCAGTACCCCGGTAGGTGAGGAAAATATGTCTATGTACTCTTCTATGATCCCGTCCACTTGCTTCTGTTGTAAAGAGAGGCTCCGTGTAGAGGTCACAGATGTGGCAGCGACCTGACCTTCTGCTTACTATGAGCACGGATCACAAAGAAGATGAACTCCCCGGTCTGTGAAATGACCTTACTGCATTTCTTAGCAGAGATTAAAGAAATAGTGGTATGTGGTGCTACCTATGGTATCATGTACAATTTTCTACTCAAAGTAATAATAACATTGCGGGGTCTAGACTCATACACAACATGTTGCTTCCACAAATATGGTTGGCCTAAAAGAACATCACAAACTTCAAGGGGAGAAATATCACACAACATGTCGTCTTTGAAGGGCTTGATGTCGTAGAGCAGATGACACTATTGGTTAACGCATGGATCTCTTCCTTGGCGAAGCCAACCGATGGTGTAGGGCTGCAAGTGTGGTGTCATCTGCAGGTCCTGCTGCTTGATGACCTCTGTTGAGATCAATTTCTTTTGACTGCTGCTATCGACAATGAAATGAGGTAGAGCCTCCTTTACCCACATTTGTGAGTGAAAGAGGTGTTCCCCTTCCTTTGGTTCTTTTGGTTCGCTTGGATGGAATTTGGTGGTAGAGACAATGGCGTTGGGTTTGACATCGATAATCTGCTTCCCTCCTTCTAGATTTGATTTAGAGTCAGAATTTTCCTATGAATCGAAAGCTTTCAGCTTGACCACCAATGACTTCTTGGAGCGACATTCTTCGATGTTGTGCCAAGGGATTTTATGGTATTCACACCACTTTCCCGTGTCCTTCTTCGAATTCTCATTACCCTTCATGGGTTGCAGCTTGGATAGGTTGTCCTAAGAGTGGCAATCTTTGCTTTGTCCCTTGTTTTGTGGGTTGGGTCCGCCTTTGCCCTGCTTCGACTATGAGGAGTTTGCAGATCCAAACTTACACCTCTTCTTCTTAAATTTATGCTCGATCTTGACAACATATATGTAAGTCGCAGCTAATGATGTGATGTACAAAACTTCATTTTTGTTTGAATGTATCTATGCATAAAGCCGTGGTATTTGAGCACTAGATGTTGTTCAGAGTTTTTGATACCCAATTTGGTGCGCATGGTATGAAAAATATTGGTGAAATATGGTATTGTCTTGATCCATATTATTTTTGGCAAGAAATGAGAGCGGAGATATAATAAATAAATGTACAGAGATATCTCGGATATCCAATAATATAACATAAATATATCAGAGATGAAACCATAAACACAAAGATACAATAATACACAATTTCTATTAAATAGCGAAATGTACAAAACTGTAGAAATATAGAGCGAAAGACTCGCTAGAATGGTGGCAAATTATATCTGAGAAGTGATGTGATGGCTACTCGCATTCGCAAGAAGATGATTTTACAATGATGCTTCAAAGGAATTTTTATCATAAATAAAATCCAAAAGCATAACCTCGGAAGATGAAAAGCTAACAGTTTTGTGAACCCCGTTTTGGGTAGTTTGGTGTATCAACTTCCTGGGAGCGTAACTTTGGAATACGATCTCCGTTTGGGGCACACGATAGCTCATTGGAAAGATATATCCGAGGACTACACATATTGTTGTCATGATTTGGATAAATTTTATAGTGTCATTGTGGCGATCCCTAAAAACGTTGTTTAGAGCCTCAAAATGGCCCCGAAAGTCTGGGACCCGAAAATTAGAAAAAAACTACCAAGGTGGAAGATTGTTTTTCAAGACAGTGGAATTGGTGGGTGGCCACCAATATCTACTTGGATCAATCCTCCCTCCTTAGGAAGCAATGGTATCCATTGCGCTGAGTTCCAGATGGAGAGGGGGAAGCATTTGTTGAACCTGAACCTTGGTGAGCTGCTTGCCTTGGTGGAGAAGTTGTGTTGCTTAGTTTGTTGAGGATTGTCGTGAACCTGTTGCTGGCGGGGTTGAGTCTGTTCAACTAGTCGAGCTACTTGAGATGAACGTGTGCAGAAGGAATCTTTGCACTCTATTGCAACCTTATTGTCCTTCTTCTGTTGGATAGATGGTGCTTGGGCCAAGGCTGTAATGGTTACAGTGTCCTTCTATTCACCTTTTGAATAGATTGTGAAGAAGCTGAATTTTGTAGTATGAGATACTACTGTTAGCGATATTTCTTGTAAGGGGGTTTAGAATTCAAAAGAATGGGCTCAAACCCACTTGTCCTAAGTTTTGAGCGCAAATGCGCCTATGGTAAGCGGCAGGCAGATCCGAGCGGCAGCGATTCGCGCGCCCGAATCAACGGTACATATGCAATTCCGGACCCCCACTGCCTTTCTACCTTTAAGAAGAGGGGGGGGGTCCAGAATCTGGAGCGCACCTCTTCAACGGCCTAGATCAGCGCGCCCGGATCAACGGTGGTAAAGGAAATTCCGGACCCCCCCTCCCTTTCTACCTTTAAGCGGAGGGGGGGGGGGTCCGGAATCGGGGGTGCAGCTTTCCAACGACCGAGATCTTAGCGCCCGGATCAACGACGCTCGTTCTCTCCCATCATCCTCATCCGCTCTGTGTTTAGCCTGCGTAGGCCCTTCTCCCCTCATGTCACCTTCCAGAGCCACCTTTCTCCTGCCGCCGTGTGTCATCCACCCACCTCCCCTCTGTGGTCCGCGTGGTCATCCCTCCTTT
>ML776728.1:617538-630995 GCA_009831015.1 Picea engelmannii
GTCTGGAATCCAGGGCGCACCTCTTCAATGGCCCAGATCAACGCGCCCGGATCAACGACGGTAAAGGCAATTCCAGACCCCCCCTCCCTTTCTACCTTTAAGCGGAGGGGGGGGGGTCCGGAATCGGGGGCACAACTTTCCAACGGCTGAGATCTTAGCCCCCGGATCAACAACGCTCGTGCTCTCCCATCATCCTCATCCGCTCTGTGTTTAGCCTGCGTAGGCCCTTCTCCCCTCATGTCACCTTCCAGAGCCACCTTTCTCCTGCCGCCGTGTGTCATCCACCCACCTCCCCTCTGTGGTCCGCATGGTCATCCCTCCTTTTCATCATCCACTCGTCACTTGCCATGTGTCCTGCTCCTTTCCATGCCAGCCTATCGACAAAGAGCAAGCCCATTGTCTCCCGTCTTCCCCCTTTCCGCCTGTTGTCTTCCGCCAGGTGCCCTCCTCTGACGCCCTTTCCACACCTCGCCACTTCTTTCCCCTCCGCTGTTTCAGCCCCATCACTCCGTTCCCGTGCCCCACCTTCCGCGCTGGCCTCCACGTATATTCTTCAAGCCATTCAGTTATTCTAGGTGGCGACACAAGAGGCCCTCCACGTTACAGAAGTGCCGAGTTGGCCGGGTCATCCTCGATCTCGATGAAGCAATTATTGAAGCGGTTGGTGGTGGTTAGATATCACCTCCGCCATAATGGGAGAGCACGACCATGAATTAAAGGCACGTCGATTCGCCGTTGGAACTGTCAAAGAGTCAGTTTGCGTATGACATAAGATGCACGACCTTTCAGAGGTTGACTGTCAGAAAGCCATGCAGACGCAAAGCCTTCAATGCAGTGTCTTGATTTCGCTGCTATTGTAGTTCCGAGTATATGAAGGCGTTTTCGCCATTTTTGTATCTATCGATGGTAGAGCTAAGCTCCCGACTGTAAAGTTTCAGTAAACATTCTAGCTTTCTGGGTTATGTATCAGTGTTTGAGATTTCTTTGTTTATAACAAGCAGTTTTCCTTTTCCATCTATGTTTCACCTCTTGCTGGAGAGTTCATGATCGAATGCTTCGTATGAATTAACACAGTTCTGTTATGATAAATGATTTATTGTTGCATTACTGTTTTCTCTGGTTTCCTGCATTTGGAAGTAAGAATATCTTGTTTTCAGATGCCTGCTCTCACAGTCTGTTAGAAGCTTGATGCCTATAGCAGACCCTTGCACCCTTCTCATGAAGTCTTCCCCCTACTCACCCTTTATTACAACTCGCTGTTTGAAGTTTATCAAGACCTCACTCGTTCATGCATGCCTGGCCTAGTTTCTGAGTTGAGGCCACTGTTCCGAGTTTGCTTTCATTTGATCACCCCTTCCAAACAAATCGTGACATTAAAATGATGGGCGTCAGGCTCTGCTCCTGTAAGCAATCCAGGAGTGACTTCCGGCTCCA
Source organism: Picea engelmannii (assembly GCA_009831015.1). NCBI lineage: Eukaryota > Viridiplantae > Streptophyta > Pinopsida > Pinales > Pinaceae > Picea > Picea engelmannii. Next base: position 618,973 of record ML776728.1, read on the forward strand.
ACAACTACCTTGCATCACTGGTTAGGTGGGACAATAGTTGGAACTACCTATGTTATTCTGTAGAGATGATCCCCAAGAGTAACAATGACACTACGAGGTCGAGACTTATAAATGTCATGGCGCTTCCACATATATGGCTGGTCCAGGAGAACATCAGAGAGATCCAGTAGGGAAACATCACATAATACCTCATCCTTGAAGGGTTGGATGTCATATGACAATCGAAACTGTTGGATGACACAAATATCTTGTCCCTGGAGAATCCAACTGATGTTGTATGTCTGCGGGTGTGGTGTTGTTGACAATCCCAATTATTTTGATGACCTCTGCTGAGATGAGGTTCTTTTGGTTTCCGCTATCAACAATAAAATGCAGTGGGGTCCCCTTCACCCACATTTGTGAATGAAAAAGTTGCTCCCCCTCTTCAGGACATATTGGTTCTTCTGATTGGATTGTTGTGGTCACGAAAATAGCAGTGGGGTCTGCGTCAATGATTTGTCTTCTATCAACATTTTTTGAATCAGGGTTCGACTCCTTGTCTCTGATCTCAACCACCAATGATTGTTTTGAGTGACATTCATCAGTGTTGTGCTAGGGGATTTTGTGGAAATCACACCATTTTCCAGTGTCCTTCTTTGTCTTTCCGTTACCCTTCTTTTCCTGTGGCTTCGACCGGTTTTATGAAGGCTGGTTGTTAGGGCCATCTTTACCATACTTTGGTTGTTTCGGATTTTCAAACCCAAACTCCCGCTTGTTCTGGTGCTTAAATTTTTGCTCGATTTTAACAACATATCAATAATAAACACCCAATGATGAGATGTCCATAAAATCCATTTCAGTTTGGATGTATTTGTGTAGAGCCCCACGGTATTTCAGAACCAGATGTCACTCGGAGTCTTTGATGCCTAGCTTGGTGCGCAAGGTATGGAAGGGATTGTTGAACTTCATCACTACTTGGCCCCTCTGTTGTCGTAGTGTGGTCCATCTAATGTACTGGTTGTTATAGTCGCCAACAAGGTAATATTGTTCCTTGACCACATCCACAAAAAAAATCCTAAGTGGGCTCGACCCCATATTTTCCAGACTCCTCTGTGGAACTTTTCTCTGAGTAATTTTCCCACCAATGTTTGACATGGGGGAGAGCCTTAAGGAGTGCAAAGGTGATCTTTTTCCTATCGGATAAATTATGAACAAAGAAATAACATTCTAGCAGATTTAACCATTTTTCTAGGGCATCTACATCTATCTGTCGTTCAAATACGAGAATATCAAAATTAACTTGTACCTTGAAAGGCGAGGTGCCTCCAAAGTGTCTGCTTGACGAAGACGCACTTGTTGTTATCGACAAGTGTTGAAGGATGTGAGAAAAATTCTCCATCATTTCTTCCCTCTGTCATGTGAGAGCTTGCTCAAGCAACAGATTAATAGAATCTTCTACTTCGTCGTTTTTATTTTCTTCTACCATGGAGGATTTCTTGGGAGTGCGAGAGAGATTTTACTCAAGAGAGACAATCTCGAGACCCAACTTACTATACTCAGACCTTGTCGGGGACATGCACTGAAAAAATGATCAAGGTGAGCTTGCTTTGATACCACTGATCCAGATTATTTTCGGCACAAAATGAGAGAAGATATATAATAAATAAATGTTCAGATATATCTCAGATATCCAATAATATAACAAAAATATATCAGATATGCAACCATAAACACAAAGATACAGTAATACACAATTTCTATTAATGAGTGAAATGTACAAAACTATAGAAATACAGAGTGAAAGACTCACTAGAATGGTGGAAAATTATCTCTGAGAAGAGATGTGATGGCTACTTGCATTAAAAAGAAGATGATTTTACAATGAGGCTCCAAGGGTCTTTTTATCATAAAGAAAATCCCAAACCCTAACCCCGAAAGATGAAAAGCAAACAATTTTGTGGACTCCTCTTTTGGGTAGTTTGGTGTATCAACTTCCTGGGGTTGTAACTTTGGCATACGATCTCCGTTTGGGCACATGATAGATCGTTGGAAAGGTCTATCCAAGAAATACACATGTTTCCTTCACACTTTAGCTAAAGCCTATAGTGTGACTGTGGCGAGCAATAAAAACATTTTTTAGAGTCTCAAAACGACCCCGAAAGTTTGGGACCCGAAAACTAGAAAAACATTGCCAAGGTGGAAGATTGTTTTTTGAGCCAGGGGAATAGGTGGGTGGCCATAAATATCCACCTAGATCATGTCTGGTCCCTTTCCTGACATAGCGTGGGCCATCTTGTGTTCTGGTCCTTGTAGCTTCCAACAAGGTAGTATTGTTCTTTAATGGCATCCCTGAAGGAATCCCATGTGGGGTTGACCAAAAATATTGAAGATTCCTCTATGGCCCTTTGCTCAGAGTAAGTATCCCACCAATCGTTAACATGGGGGACACCCTTAAGGAGTGAAAAATTAATATTTTTCCTATCGGAAAAATTGTGGATTGAAAAATACCCTTCGAGTAGATTCAACCATTTATCTACAACATCCACATCTATGAGTCCTTCAAATAATGGAAAATCAAAATTTACATGTACCTTGAAGGGGTTTGCATGTCCACTTGATAAATATGCATCTCCCATGGGCACACGCAGAAGGATTTGTGCAAATTTTTCCATCATTTCATTCATTTGTAGTGCAAGGGATTCCTCCAACAACAATTTAAAAGAATCTTCTGCTCCATCATCTTTCTTCTCATCCCCCATGAGTTGTTGTCGAGCTCGGTGCAGCCGATTGATCCGGATTTTATGAGTAGAAAGAAATGACTACATATTATTAACAGATGTTTAACACAAAATAACATAGATATAGTAAAACTGGTTTTCTATTCAATAAGGAAATAAGCTGAAACTGTAAAATGCAGCGGAAACAAGCTTGCAAGAATGGTGGTGGTTTATCTCTGAGAAGAGATGTGACGACTGCGCTCATTCACAAGAAGATGATCAAAATGAGGCTCTGAAGGCCTTTTTTACAATAAACAGGAATTCCAAAAACCCTAGACATCCAAAAACCTAACCCTAGGAGATGAAGCACCAAAAGTCATGTGGGCCCTGTTTGGGTAAGTTAGTACATCAACTTCCCGGGGTCGTAACTTTGGCATACGATCTCCGTTTTAGGCGTATGATAGCTCGTTGCAAAGGTATCATCGAGGAGATTAATTTTGGGCACTCAATCATGCCTTCGGTGATAATTGAGAAGCTCAATCCTGAAAAACCTTCATTTAGGCCCTCAAAATGGCCCCGGAAGTTAAAACTGCTAAAAATAGTAAATTGCCAAAATTGTCAGAAATCTGTTTTGAGCCAGTTGGAATAGGTGGGTGGCCACTGATATCCACTTGGATCAATCCTTCTTCCTTAGGAAGAAATTGTCTCAATTGCGTTGATTTCCCCCATTAGATGAGGAAAGTTTTGTTGAATTTGGCCCCGGGTGAGCCACTTGCCTTGGTGCAGGAGCTGCCCTACTTTGACGACTCGATAAAGCTGGATCCTTTGCTACCGAGTGCCCTTGATATGTGTGTCCACAATCTGATCGCTGGATTCCTTTTGTATGCAGTCGGGGTTGAGATTTTTTGGTGTCAGTTGTTCTGCTATGTCTAAGGTGTCCAATAATGGTGGGAAATAAGGACGAAGGAGATCCATGTTGAACACTGGGTGCAGGCCAAGGAAAGGAGGAATTTTGAGCTCAAAATCATTATCCCCCATAGCCTTGGTGATGGTGTACGACCCATAATGGAGTGGGTGAAGCTTCCTATGGGGTCCTGTAAGGCGTTCTTTCTGCAAGTGCAACCAAACTTTGTCGCCCACCTGAAACTTAAGTGGCACCCAATGTTGATCATGGCGCTGCTTGTACTTGTCATTGGACTTCTGTAAGATATCTTGAACCTGTTGGCAGATGTGTTGGATCCTCTCAATGAATCATGTGGCTTTGTCAGCTTCAGTTGGAGCAGAAGATGAGTTGGTTGAGGTGACCGCAAGGGGAAGTGCAACTTCTAGGGGACCCAATGGTTGGAATCCCAACCCCACCTGAAAGGGGTTGTGGTCGGTTGAGTTATGTAGGGCTTGGTTATAGATATGTTGGACATAGGGAATGCTCTCATCCCATGTGTGAGGGTGCTTTGAATTATACATGCGAAGGATATGCACAATCATTTGATTGACAACCTCAGTTTGGCCATCTATCTGGGGGTGGAAGTCCGTGGATTTGGTGATCTTGGTGTCCAACAGTGACCTGAGGCTCGACCATAATGTGCTGAGAAATCGAATATCCTGATCTAAGACAATGGTTTGTGGGATTCCAAAATGTACCCAGACTCGTTCAAAGAAGAGCTTGGCAGTGGCCTCTGCTGTGATGTTCTTCTTACAGGAAACCATAATCGCCATCTTAGAAAAGTGATCAACAACCACAAAAAAATAGTCATTTCCCCTCTTGGTGGATGGGAGGCCCGACATGTAGTCCATTGAGATGGATTCCCATGGCCTATCAGAATTAGGAAGAGGGGTGTACAGGCCTTGTTTCTTAGTGGTCGGTTTGGCAATAGCGCAGGTAGTGCATGACCTGATATACTTGATGACATCCTGTCGAAGTTTCAGCCAGTAGAAATGTTTCTCTAGCATCGTCACTGTCTTTTTGATGCCAAAGTGTCCTACCACCCAACTATAGTGGGCTACCCAGATCAGCTTCGCTCACTCGCTTGATGGAACACAAATATGGCCCAGATGGCACAACAACCCATCCCGAAGATGGACATTATCGACAACTATGTTTGCACCCAACATTTGGTAGGTGGTGGCGAAGTCTGGGTCTATCTCATAGAGTTGGGGCCATCCAGAGGTCTCATGGACGTAGGATTCTAGCACCATGGTGAGTGTCACGACTGGCAGTCTGCTGAGGCAATCAACGATGCGATTGGTGCTTCCTTTTTTATACTTGATGTTGAGGTGGAATTGCTACAAGTATGTGGACCACTTTTGATGGCGATCATTCTGCAATTTTCCTTGTGTCAGCATGAACTGTCGTGTCTTATGATCACTGTGGATGATTGTCTCCTTCCCAAGAATGTAATGTCTCCACTGGCGGTAGGATTGCACAATGGACTACATTCCTTTATCATAAGTAGGGTACTTATGGACAACATCTGATAGTGTCTCACTATGATAGGCCACGGGGTGGCCGTGCTGAGTGAGAATGACTCCCACCACATAGTCTGAAGCATCTGTCTCAATCTCAAAAGGCTGCTGCAGGTCTGGTAGTGAAAGTACTGGGGTTGAGCACAAGCGCTACTTCAAATTGTCGAACGCTTGTTGTTGGGATTGAACCCACGCAAATTTGTCCTTACCATCACCCCTGGTTATTTGGCTAAGGGCCCATGTAATATGGGAGAATCCCAACATGAACCTGCGGTAGAAATTGGCAAGGCCCAAGAAGCTTCGAAGCTCAGTGAGTGTGGTTGGGGCTGGCCAGTCACAGATGAATTGGATCTTGGCTGGATCCACATGTACGCCATGCTGATCAATTATGTATCCTAGGTAATGGACCTTGTCCATGCCGAAGAAGCATTTTTCCAAGTTGGCATATAGTTTGTGTTGTCGCAGGGTGTGCAAAACCTGCTGAATATACTGCAAGTGTTCGACCCAAGTCTTGCTGTAAATGAGAATGTCATCCAGATACACCACTAAAAAAGTATTGTTGAAGGGTCGCAGGATATCATCCATCATCCTCATGAAAGTGGCTGGAACATTTGTCAAACCAAAGGGAATGACCAACCATTCAAAAAGGCCTTCCTTTGACTTGAAGGCGGTTTTCCATACATCTGTATGTTCTATCGGGACTCGATGGTAGCCAGACTTCAGATAAATCTTACTGAAGTATTTGGCCTTCGTGAGTTGATCAAGGAGGTCATCGATTAAGGGAATATGATCTAGATTTTATGAGTAGAACAAAATGAATACAGATTATTAACATGTGCTTAACACAAAATAACAAAGATACAGTAAAACTGGTTTTCTATTCAATAACGAAATAAGCTGAAACTGTAAAATGCAGCGAAAACAAGCTTGCTGGAATGGTGGTGGCTTATCTATGAGAAGAGATGTGACAAATGCGTGCATTCACAAGAAGAAGATTACAATGAGGCTCTAAAGGTTTTTACAATAAAAAAGAATGACAAAAACCCTAGACATCCAAAAACCTAACACTAGGAGATGAAGCACCAAAAGTCATGTGGGCCCTGTTTGGGTAAAGTTAGTACATCAACTTCCCGGCGGCGCCACTTTTGCATACGATCTCAGTTTTAGGCGTGTGATAGCCCGTTGGAAAGGTATCGTCGAGGAGATTCATTTTGGGGGCTCAATTATTCCTTAATATTTTTCTAAGGAGCTCAATCCTGAAAAACCTTCATTTAGGCCCTCAAAATGGCCCTGGAAGTTAAAACTGCTAAAAATAGTAAATTGCCAAAATTTTCAGAAAATTGTTTTGAGCCAGTTGGAAAAGGTGGGTGGCCACTAATATCCATCTGGATTAATCCTCCCTCCTTAGGAAACAATGGTATCCATTGTGTTGAGGTCCCCCATTAGATGAGGAAATTTCTGCTGAATTTGGCCCCGTTTGAGCCACTTGCCTTGGTGCAGGAGTTGCCCTGCTTTGATGAGTCGATAAAGTTGGATCCTTTGTTGTCGAGTGCCCTTCATCTATGTTTCCACAATATTATCATTGGATTCCTTTTGTATGCAGTCAGGGTTGAGCTCTGTTGGTGTCAGTTGTTCTTCTCCTTCTAAGGTGTCCAATAATGGTGGGAAATAAGAGCGAAGGAGATTCACGTTCAACACTGGGTGCAGGCCAAGGAAGGGAGGAATGTTGAGCTCAAAATAATTATCCCCCATGGCCTTAGTGATAGTGTATGACCCATAACGGAGTGGGCAAAGATTTTGATGGGGTCCTGTAAGGCGTTCTTTCTGCAAGTGCAACCAAACTTTGTCGCCCACCTGAAACTTATGTAGCACTCGATGTTGATCATGGCGTTGTATGTACTTGTCATTGGACTTTTGTAGGATATCATGAACCTGTTGGTGGATGTGCTGGATCCTCTCAATGAACCAAGTGGCTTTGTCAGCTTCAGTTGGAGTAGGATATGAGTCGGTCGAAGTGACCGCAAGGGGAAATGCAACATCTATGGGACCTAATGGTTGGAATCCCAACCCACCTGAAAGGGGCTGTGGCCGATTGATCTATGCAGGGCTCGTTTGTAGCTATGCTGGACATAGGGAAGGCTCTCATCCCATGTGCAAGGGTGATTTGAATTATACATGTGAAGGATATGCAAAATCATTCGATTTACAACCTTTGTTTGGCCATTTATCTGGGGGTGGAAGGCCGTGGATTTGGTGAGCTTGGTGTCCAGCAGTGACTAGAGGCTCGACTAGAATGTGCTAAGAAATCAACTACCCTAATCTGAGACAATGGTTTGAGGTATTCCAAAATGTACCCAGACTCGTTCAAAGAAGAGCTTGGCAGTGGCCTTTGTTGTGATGCTCTTCTTGCAGGCAACCAGAATTGCCATCTTAGAAAAGCAATCAACAACCACAAAAACACAGTCATTTCCCCACTTGGTGGATCGAAGGCCCGACATGTAGTCCATTGAGATGTATTCCCATGACCTGAGAAGAGTATTAAGAGGGGTGTACAGGCCCTGTTTCTTAGTGGTCGGTTTGGCAATAGCTCATGCAGTGCAGGACCTAATATATTTTTTGACCTCCTGTCGAAGTTTCGGCCAGTAGAAATGTTTCTGTAGCATCTCCATTGTCTTTTCGACACATAAGTGTCCTCCCACCTGACTATAGTGGGCTTCCCAGATCAACTTTGCTCTCTCACTTGATGGAACACAGATATGGCCCAGGCGACACAACAACCCATCCTGAAGATGGAAATTATCGACAACTGTGTTTGCACCCAACATTTGGTAGGTGGTGGTGAAGTCAGGGTCTGTCTCATAGAGTTGGGGCCATCTATATGTCTCATCGCTGCAAGAGTCTAGTACCATGGTGAGTGTCGTGACTGGTGGTCTGCTAAGGCAATCAACAACGCGATTGGTGCTTCCTTTTTTATACTTGATGTTGAGGTGAAATTGCTACAAGTATGTGGACCACTTTTGATGGCAGTCATTCTACAATTTTCCCCATGTTTGCATGAACTGCAGTGTCTTATGATCAGTGTGGGTGACTATCTCCTTCCTAAGAATGTAATGTATCCACTGGAGGCAGGCTTATACATTGGAGTACATTTCTTTGTCCTAAGTAGGGTACTTACGGACAGTATCTGACAATGTCTCACTATGATAGGCCACGAGGTGGTCGTGCTGAGTGAGAACGACGCCCACAACATAGTCTAAAGCATTTGTCTCGATTTCAAAGGGATGTTGCAGGTCTGGTAGTGAAATTACTGGGGCTGATCACAAGCGCTGCTTCAAATCATTGAACGCTTATTGTTGGGACTATCCCCACACAAATTTCACCTTACCACCACCCCTGTTTATTTGGCTGAGGTCCCATGCAATATGGGAGAATCCCAACATGAACCTGCAGTAGAAATTGGTAAGGCCCAAGAAGCTCCGAAGATCAGTGAGTGTTGTTGGGGCTGGACAGTCATGGATGACTTGGATCTTGGCTAGATCCACATGTACACCACGTTGATCAATTATGTAGCCTAGGTAATGGACCCCGTCCATGCCGAAGGAGCATTTTTACAAGTTGGCATATAGCTTGAGTTGCCGCAGGGTGTGCAGAATCTGCTGAATATGCTGCAAGTGTTCGGCCCAAGTCTTGCTGTAAATTAGAATGCCATCTAGATACACCACTACAAAAGTATTGGTGAATGGTCGCAGGATATCATCCATCATCCTAATGAAAGTGGTTGGAGCATTTGTCAAACCAAAAGGCATGACCAACCATTCAAAAAGGACTTCCTTTGACTTGAAGGTGGTCTTCCATACATTTGTCTGTTCTATTGGGACCTGGTGGTAGCCAGAATTTAGATCAATCTTACTAAAGTATTTGGCCCCTATGAGTTGATTAAGGAGGTCATCAATTCGGGGAATCAGGTACTGATTTCTGACTGTGATTTTATTAAGAGCCCGATAATCAATACAGAGTCGCCATGTTTCATCTTTCTTCTGTACCAACACGATTGGGCTCCCACAAGGTGATGATCTGGGATGGATGTGCCCCTTGTGGAGCAGTTCTTGGATCTGTCGCTTGATCTCCTCATTCTCTAACAAATAGCGATGATCGACTGGCCCATTGGGCAGCGATGCGTCGGGGGTCAGATCGATGGGGTGCTTGACCTGGTAGTGCAGTGGTACCCCTGTAGGTGAGGAGAATATTTCCGAGTATTCTTCCATGACCTTATCTACTTGCTTCTGTTGTGTGGAGAGGTTGGCCACAAAGTCCCTGGATGTGGCTGTGATCTTTTGCTTATTCTGAGAGCAAATCATGAAGAAGACAAACTTCCCTGTCTGAGAGATGACCTTCCTGCATTGCTTAGCAGAGATCAAGGAAATAGTTCTAGGTGGGACTGCCTAGGGTATCCTCTACAATTTCCTGTTCAAAGTAATAATAACACTATGAGGCCTAGACTCATATACAACATGATGTTTCCATAAATAAGGTTGGCCCAAAAGAACATCACAAACTTCGAGAGGAGAAACATCACATAATACCTCGTCTTTGAAGGGCTTGATGTCGTACGACAGTCAACACTGTTGGCTGACGTGGAGATCACTTCCTTGGCCTAGCCATCTAATGGTGTAGGGTTGTGGGTGCAACATTGTTGCCAGGGTGAGCCGCTTGACGACCTATACTGAGATGAGGTTCTTCTCGCTACCGCTATCAACGATGAAGTGCAGCGGGGTACCTTTTACCCACATCTATGAATGGAAGAGGCGCTCTCCTTCTTCTAGCTCCTCTGGTTCACCAGTCTAGAGCTTGGTGGTAGAAATGGTGGCACTGGGTTCCATGTCAATGATCCGCCTTCCCCTTTCTAGTTCTGGATCAGAGTCAGAATCCACATATGATTCAGAGGCTTTCACGTCGGCCACCAACGACTACTTTGAGTGGCAGTCAAGAGTGTTATGCCAAGGGCTCTTATGGAGGTCACACCACTTCATGGTATCTTTCTTTGTCTTTCTAGTGTCCTTCTTTGCTTCTGGCTTGGACTGGTTGTCCTGATACTGTCCATATTTTCTCTATCCTTTGTTCTATGGGCTGGGGCCGCACTTTCTTGGTTTTTTTTGTGAGGGGTTCACAGGCCCAAATTGCTGCGTCTTTTGTTTGAGCTTTTTCTCGATTTTGACGGCATCTCAGTAGGTCGCGCCCAATGATGAGATGTCCAGAAATTCCATTTCAGTCTAGATGTATCTATGCAGAGCACTGTGATACTTGAGCACCAGATGTTGCTCCGAATCTTTGATACCCAACTTGGTGCGCAAGGTATGGAAGATATTTGTGAAATCTGGCACTGCTTGGTCTCTTTCTTGCCGCAGTGTGGTCTGTTAGCACTTGGTAAATTTCCTAGAGGTTGAAACAAGAGAAATCTACAAAGGTAACTTTATCCAACCGCTTTTAAAGCTGGGATCTAGCCCTTCCAGCTTCAGAGAGGGATCTCTCTATATGATTTAGCTTTGTTTTTAATTCAGATATTAGGCTAGGTAAAGAAACTGTGGGTTTTGCAGTCAAAGAGTTTGTAAATTGGTTGAGACAGTCTACACCTCCATTGGGCTATGGGGTCTGTATTTAATTAAATATGAGAAACAACCAGAAACGCCAAAGAAGACTTTCACAGAGCGAGATAATATACTCACTGGATATTTTAGTAATTTAAATGATGGACAGAAGAAAAGACAAGAAAGATAACTTCAACTAACAAGCAGTTAATAATTTCTTAATCGAAGATATCAGAGGATAAACATTAAAATCTTTAGAATCGGAAACAGGGTATCAAAGATAAATCCTGCAACATTACGTTACTCTTAAAGATTAGTTCCAGAAAACAAAATGATAACAAAGAAAGGAAAATGTTCAACTTAGAAGATCAACATCACCAGTGAACATACACAAGAATCCTGTAAAAGTGCCTCCTCTTTATTAATGGCAGATCTCTTAAAAAATAGTACAATTTGATAGCGATAGGGTGTGAGAATCAACAACCCTCAATACTTCGAGAGTTGAAGTATTTATAATTCAAATTACAAACGTTCCTGTCATAACTGATCAAGACATGCTCATTCTATTTTTAGTCTAACTACTTTAACTAATCAAAAACTGTTTGATGACTCAGTACAACTGCATGCGAAATTTCTGGGGTAGGCCGTTGGCGAGGTGCCTTCACAACCTCTTCTGACTGGACAAGTGACTGGATTGTGACAGCTTGTCTGCTAATCTAGTAGATCACAAAGTTCTTCCCATCTGAGATGACTTGACATTGCGACTTTAAGTAATCTCTGATACACTTCATCCATGTCTGTATACTTAGAAAATGTAGGCTTAATGAGGAATATATATCTAATCTCATGTTGGATACTAATATCCAATTGCAGGGCATCCATGAATGCTTTGCCTGTGATGCTCCCTTGTATCCATGCAAACTTGGAACTGTCCTGATCTGAAAATAGAAGGCTGACTTGTTATGCTATGCAAACACCCTCTACTTCATAAAAATAAACTTTACAGGACCTTGCTTCATGTGTTAAAATATGCAAGATAAAATTATGTGTTAAGTTCATGCAACTTCTTGTAAATGTTTATGTGTGAGGAATTGTTCTTTTAGATGGTTAAATATGTACTTTAAACAAATAGACAACAACACAACTTGCATCAAATAAACCATCAAACTCACAACAAGAACAAGCTGATAAAGGAGTTCACCCCCCTCCGGGCTACATCTCCTTGAGCCTCCATCAATGGACTTGGCTCTCTGGGATTAATTAGTCAAAAGTTATTTTA
>ML776728.1:640465-704007 GCA_009831015.1 Picea engelmannii
CGCGCCAATTAATAAAAGGTTTGGTCATATGTTTTATCGCATGGAACCGGGGTCATACATTTAAAACCCCGCGCGCGCCATTGTATTGGAGGGTATGGTCACCTATCAACGCATAGAACTGGGGTTGGGGCTAAGCCCTGGCCCGACCCCCCGCCGTTTACAACATAACTCCACTTTAAATAAATGTTTAAACATATGGTTTTTAAGAACCATGGCGTGGCGCATTGGTAGATTGGACTTTGTTAAAGCTTTGTACAGTGGGAGGAGGTCCGGGGGTCGAACCCCACGGACCCATAAATTTTTTAATAAACCAATCAATCGACCATAACCAATAAACGGGTGCCACATGGCAGCCCATGATTGGGCCACGTGGCACCATACCATTGCCCAATAAATGCCACGTGTCGAAACAACATTCGGTCAACTGCCAATGAATCACAAACTGCCACATCAGTAGGTGCCAACTCATCTCTGCCATGTCATCATACCATCATGCCACGTCAACATCCGTACAGACTGTACGGACTGCCCAGTCAACATCCCATTTTTTTTTCATGTTTGGTGATTCGAACAGATCGCGATATCTCTCGCTCCCGACGTCCGTTTGAGACGAAACAAATTGCGTTGGGTTCGTGATGACGAGAGCTACAAACCCATTTGTTTTGAGGCAATTCTGAGAACTTTGATTTTTGAGCTCAAATTTGACCCCTTGGTCCAGATTTTGATCATGTCCTTATACACTTCAACCAATCTCTTCTTGTAATCAGGGAGTGTCATTAGTTTGTCATTAATGACCTTCAGACCAGGTAGGCCTTTCTTTTGGAGAGCATCAATCTTATTGAAGAACTTCTGTACTCCTTGATCCATGACTTGAACCTTTTCCTCAAGCTGAAGCATTAGACCTCTCTTGGTTAAAACCCTTTTTACCTCAAGTATAGTCTCTGTTCTGTCCTCGATTTTTAATTCTTCAAGTTCCTCTCTGGTCTTGGAATTCAGGAACCTGATAATCTCATTTTCTTGTGCTGGCATGTCTCCCAGCTCCACTCTTATTTTCTCAACGACCTGTTTGCTCCTCTGGAGCAACTCATTTTGTTCAAACATGATTTGAATCATTGGCCAGATTTCATTGATGGACTTGGTGATGTCTGTCCATACAATCTCTTTGACCTCAGCCAAAGTCTTCCCTGCCATTGTTTGCTTTTGGAGCTGCTGTAACTCCTTCCTGAGATGCTCCGTTACCTGCTTTTCTTTGGATAGGCTTGTCTGAAAAGAAATTTTGAGCTCTTGGAGGTTCTCCACTTCTTTCTCAAGCCTGCCGATTTCTGTCTCTTGCAGGTTCATTTTCTCCATGGACTTGGCAAGGTCTGCTGTTCCTTCTGGTAGTGACACTGGTGTTGCAGAGGGGATTGCTGTCACTGTTGCGGTGCCTGCTCCTGAGATAGGAATAGCACTCAATGGAATGACTTCCATTGGTTTCATTTGCTCTTTCTCTTTCAGTAATCTTTCCATCTCCGCCTCCATCTCTTTGAGCTGATCATTTTTCTCCATGAGCAACTTTAGCATCTCATCCTTCTCACCTTCTTTCTCTGCTATCTCCTTTGCCTGTGAGTCCTCTGTGGGAGGGAGCTTCAACTGTTTTCTTAAGGATGTGATGTCCACATTTTTCTTCTTAATCATCTCTTCTGCCGCTTTGACGTTTGCAGGGTCATAGTCGATATTGAGGACCAGCTCTTCCAACGTCTTGATTCTGTTGTGTTTTGCGAAAGATGATATTTTCTCCAGCTTAAGTTGAGTCTGAGCATTGTTCAATGATACCTGAAATTTCGCTGCAGAAGCTGAAGCGTGTGCCAATGTGTGAAAAACCATCTCCCCTGTTTGTTTGTGCAGATCCATCTAATCTGCTGGATGCACGTCCTTCGCTTGGAATTCGAAGGTGGCCCTTTTGTAATCTGAGATCACCTTGGGATCTGGTACCTGTGCTTGAAGGTAAGCCATGTGCATCCTACCCTTTTCTGTGTCAAATGCCGAAAGAAGCCTATGCTGAGATGTGGATGACTGCTTCCGAAACTGGGCATAAGTATTGCTTGTGAGGGTCTGGTTCTTCTTCTTGATCAAATCATACTTTTCAAAAATGCCCAACTTGGGCCCAGTCTTGCTTTGCTGAGTATCCAGGGGAGAATCTGTGGATTTCTTCGGTATTGTTGTTGTGATTTCCTTATGCTGGCTCGAGCCGAAAGGTGGAATGACCGGCTTGACCCCTGTGGTAGCTACTGTGGTAGGTGGGACTTCTTGTTCTACTATCACACCAGGCGTTGAAGCTGTCTTTGGCCTCTTGGTGTGCATTTGGAACTCCTCTGATGACAACTCTGTTATAGGGGGAGACGACTCCTGTCGGGGCCTCTTCTCCTTAGGGACCTGAGGTGTGGTAGTGGGTGTCACACTCATCGAGGGCACCTGCTGTTCCACTTCAACTTGCTGTTCCATTTCGACTAAGGTGTCAGGCACCCATACTGTTTGATTTACAAATTTTTCGATCTCTGGCTTGGACTCATGAGCATACGGGACATTCTTATTTTTCACCCTCATTTCCGAAATGATCCCGCATGGATCATAGTTCCATGTGAAACTCGTAAAGAATTTCATCTCCTTCAACATTCTATCTGCTTCTTCCCCTACGCCTCGACTATTGCAGATGAAAGAACCAATATGCCCCTTGATTCTCAATTGCTGCTTCTTCTTCAGGGAAACAAAATGAATGTCATCTGAATTCATTATCTGCCTAATATATTCTAATGCAAAAATTCTTACCGGAACGTACTTTGGCAGCTTGTAGGGTGCCAATTCACACCCGAAAACTCTGATCTCAGTATGATTCTGATACAGGAACCAGTCTCCTGTCTTTGCATTGTCCGAGAGATGTAGAATTCTCTGGACCTCTTCATTTATTCGTGGTTCAGGCCTGCCGCTCAGCATGCTTAGCACAGGGTGATAGAATAGATCAATGAAAACCTTGAAGCTATACTCTGTGGAGTTATGCTTCAGAAGAGAAGTCCATGCTGTGACTGGCTGGGGCCTTCCGTCTGCGTCCATCTTCTGCATGGAGAAACTGAATCTGTCGGCTTGAAAATAAACAAACATGTACGCCAGTATAGAAGAATATCTGAACATCCCCTCTGTGCCAAAATTCACGAACTATTCGTGAATACTGTCGGCCAAGAAGGTGCTGTAATTGAACTGAGTTGTGGGCTTTTCATCGTTTGAGAAAATGGATAGAAAACCCAGGATGGGCTCGTCTACCCATTGGTCAGAATAATAACCAAGCAGGGCACAAAGGGAAGAAATGATTTGGTTTCCTTTGGTGGAGAACATCGATGAAGGGTAAGGGGGATTTGTGGAAGGGAATTGAGCGAAAGTGGGAAGGAAAAGCTCGAATATCTGAGCTCTCTCAGGAAAGGTCATTTTCTGATATAGCTCAATGAGGATTTCTAAATTGAAACGGGATGCAGATTCAACACGGGGAATTTGCATCATCTAGTCAATGTCTTCGGGAGTGATGAAGAAAAGGATGTCTCTCGATGAAGAGACGATGGCCCTCTGGTCGGGGATATAGTGGGCTTGGCATTTCAGCGCGAATTCAGGAAAGTGATGTATCTGGGGTAAAAGGTACAGCGGCAAATTGGACTCCCAGAGTCCAATTTCGTTGCTCTGGTCCAAGAACACCTCTCCTAGCCACGATTGGAGGTCCGAAAAATCAAAGTCACAAATGGTATCTGTGATCAATCGATCTTTATCGACCAAGGGGATTTTGTCCAAGTTGACAGGAGGAGGAAGAAAAGGATTCTCTTATCCTTCCGCTTGTCTTGGCTTTGACATCATTTCAGCAATAGTACCTGCAATAAACACGATGTTAGTGGGGTAGACTGTCTGGGGGTAGACTGACTGTGGATGAAGGTGGCGGAAAAGCAATGGAGGCGTAAGAGTAAAAATTTCTGGTGCAATGGACGAATAGTGAATGAAGAGGGAAAACGATAATTTTATTTAAAACTGGGTCAGTTGGACGCGGGAAAACGGTCAACATGAAAACGGTTATGTTATCCAGTTATTAATGGACAACGAGCCACTTGGGGTGATATGGCAGGTGACGGTGGCCAAAACATACGGATGGTTGACGTGGATGCTAGGGATCGAAGGTGATGGGAAGTGAAAGTCACCATAAGGGGCTGGTCATGAGTGGAAAGGGTAAAGGACTGACAGTAGGGACTGACAACAGTTATGGGATGAGACATGACCTCGGGAACAAGTGGGACAAGTGGACTCAGTGGAGGATGATGTCCATGAGTGACGGGGCTGTCAGATAGCATGTGTGGGATGTGACTTGAGGACCAACAAGCTGACGCCACATATGACCAGGGGCCCACCGAAGGGAAAAAATCCATTCCGGACCCCCCCCCTCGGTTAAAGGCAGGACACCAGGGGGGGTCCGAAATCCATTGTGATCCATTGATCTGTGCGCTTGTTTCCTGGTTGCAGATCTTAGCGCGTTCCTTAATACTCATTCCGGACCCCCCCCCTCGGTTAAAAGCAGAACGAACGGGGGGGTCCGGAATCCATTGTAGACCATTGATTCAAGCGCTCTATTCTGGGCCATCTAGATGTGCGCCCATGTTATTACCAATTCCAGACCCCCCCTCCCCAAGTTAAAAGCAGAATGGTCGAGGGGGTCCGGAATGCGCTGTGAGCCGTAGATCTTAGTGTCGTGATCGGGACCGTTGATAAGTGCAAGAAACATAGATCAGGAGCGAATGACGTATGCACTTGGGGAAAACTTAGGATAAAGCCATTTTATGGGTTTTTTCTTCAATTTTACAAAGGAACACCACCATGGGACTTTGAACGACTATTTTTTAAGCATTTGGAACATGGTGTAATCTTGATTTCAAGCTGGTTTTAATGGACTTTGAACAATAAAGCAACTGACCTACATGCTAACCTATCTTCCTAGGACAATTAACCCAGATTAAACTGTTGGGTTAAGAAATTATTCTACCTAAGGGCTATCTGACCAGGATTAGACAGTCTGGTCAGATTTATTCACTAACCTAGCAACATTAAATTTAAAAAGAACTTGGCCATGCTTGAAAGGTATGGCTAAGTTACTATTATTGCATGGGACTTTTCTTTTCAATTCTTTTATGCCCTCTTTTACTTTTTTTTTTTTTTTTTACAAATTATTTGCAGAATGAAACATCATTTGTCAACAAAAACACTAGATACAGATAATATCCAAGTCATCAATTGATTCCCATAATTTATGGGGTGATAACATGGTCCATTTGGTATACATGTCATCATAACTTCCAGAAAGGTAGTATTGTTCCTTAATAACATCCCTGAAGGATTCCCAAGTGGTCGTGACTAAAAATAACGAGGTTTCCTCTATTTCCTTTTGCTCACAAAAATTTTCCCACCAATCTTTGACATAGGGAACGACTTTGAGGAGCGCAAAAGTAATCTTTTATTTATTCGAAAATTTATGGACAAAAAAATACCCTTCTAGTATATTCAACCACTTGTCTACAACATCTGCGTCTATATGACCTTCAAATATAGGAATATCAAAGTTTATTTGTACCTTGAAGGGGGCGACGCCTCCGTTCGAAGAAGATGCGTCGCTTGTTGGCAGTCGTCGAAGGATTTGCGTGAAACTATCCATCATCTCATTCCTCGGTTGCGTGAGTGATTCCTCAATTAACAGTTTGAAAGGATCTCCTATCCCGTCATATTTCTTTTCTCCTTCCATGAGAGGTCGCTTGGGCGTGTGAGAGCTTCTGTCCTTAAGAGAAACAAGCTCGAGACCCAACTCTTTGTACTTCGACCTCGTTGGGGACATGCATTAAGACGACAAGGAGTAGACCGCTCTGATACCACTGATCCATATTTTATGAGAAGAAAAAAATGAATACAAATTATTAATAGGTGCTTAACACAAAATAACAGAGATACAGTAAAACTAGTTTTCTATTCAATAATGAAATAAGCTGAAACTGTAAAATGCAGCGAAAACAAGCTTGCTGGAATGGTGGCGGCTTATCTCTGAGAAGAGATGTGACGACTGTACGCATTCACAAGAAGAAGATTACAATGAGTCTCTGAAGGCCTTTTTACAATAAACAAGAATGCAAAAATCCATAGACATCCAAAAACCTAACCCTAGGAGATGAAGCGCCAAAAGTCGTGTGGACCCCGTTTGGGTAAGTTAGTACATCAACTTCCCGGGGTCGTCACTTTTGCATACGATCTCCGTTTTAGGCGTGTGATAGCCCGTTGGAAATGTATCATTGAGGAGATTTATTTTGGGGGCTCAATTATGCCTTCAAACAATATTGAGGAGCTCTATCCCGAAAAACCTTCATTTAGGCCCTCAAAATGGCACTGGAAGTTAAAACTGCTAAAAATAGTAAATTGCCAAAATTGTCAGAAAACTGTTTTGAACCAGTTGGAAAAGGTGGGTGGACACTGATATCCATCTGGATCAGAATCAGGTATCAGTTTCTAACTGTGATTTTATTCAGATCTCAGTAATCAATGCAGAGTCGCTAGGTTCCATCTTTCTTATGTACCAGTATGATTGGGCTCCTGGAAGGTGATGAGTTGGGATGGATGTGCCCCTTGTGGAGAAGTTCTTGGATCTGTCGCTTGATCTTCTCATTCTCTAACATAGAGCAGTGGTAAGCTGGCCCATTGGGAAACAATGCACTAGGGGTCATATCGATGGCGTGCTTGACTTGGCAGTGCAGAGGTACCTTGGTAGGTGAGGAGAAGATATCTAAGTATTCTTCCATGACCTTATATACTTACTTTTGTTGTGTGGAGAGGTCGATCGCAGAGACCCTGGATGTGGCTATGATCTTTCACTTATTCTGAGAGTGAATCACGAAGAAGACAAACTTCCCCGTCTGAGATATGACCTTCCTGCATTGATTAGGATAGATCAAGGAAATAACACTAGGTGGGACTGCCTCGGGTATCCTGTACAAATTCCTGTTCAAAGTAATAATAACACTACGAGGCCCAGACTCATAGACAAAATGAAGTTTCCATAAATAAGGTTGTCCCAAAATAACATCACAAAATTCGAGAGGAGAAACATCACACAATACCTCATCTTTGAAGGCCTTGATGTCGTATGACAATCGACACTGTTGGTTGATGCAAAGATCCCTTCCTTAGCGGAGCCATCCAATGGTGTAGGGTTGTGGGTGTGGTGTTGTCGGCAGGGCCAACTGCTTGATGACCTCTACTAAGATGAGTTTCTTCTGGTTACCTTTATCCATGATGAAGTGCAGCGGGGTGCCTTTTACCCACATCTGTGAATGGAAGAGGCGTTCTCCTTCTTCTAGCTCATCTGGTTCACCAGGGTGGATCTTGGTGGTAGCAACGGTGGCACTGGGTTCCGCGTCAAAAATCTATCTTCCCCTTTTTGGTTCTAGCTCAGAGTCTGAACCCGCATTTGAGTCAGAGGCTTTCACTTCAACCACCAACGTCTGTTTTGAGCGGCAGTCGGTAGTGTTATGCTAAGGGCTCTTATGGAAGGCGCACCACTACCCAGTATCTTTCTTTGTCTTTCCGGTGTCCTTCTTTGCTTGCGGCTTGGATTGGTTGTCCTGATATTTTCCATCTTTGCTTTGTCCTTTATTTTGTGGGTTGGGGTGCCCTTTCCTGGATTTTTTTGTGAGGGGTTCGCAGTCCCAAATTGCCACGTCTTTTGTTTGAGCTTCTGCCTTCTACTCTATTTTGACGACATATCAGTAGGCTTACCCCAAGGATGAGGTGTCCAAAAATTCCATTTTGGTTTGGATGTATCTATGCAGAGTGCCATGATACTTGAGCACCAGATGTCATTCCAAATATTTGATACCCATCTTGTTGTGCAAGGTATGAAAGATATTCGTGAAATCTGGCACTGCTTGGTCTCTTTCTTTCCGCAGTGTGGTCCATTTGGTATACAAGTCGTCATAACTTATGAAAGGGTAGTATTGTTCCTTAATAACATCCCTGAATGAATCCTAGGTGGTTGTGACTTTAAATAATGAGGGTTCCTCTGTTTCCTTTTGCTCATAGAAAGTTTCCCACCAACCTTTGACATGGGGAACGGCTTTGAGGAGCACAAAAGTAATCTTTTCTCTATTCGAAAAGTTATGGAAATAAAAATACCCTTATAGTAGACTCAACCACTTGTCTACAACCTCTGCATCTATCTAAACTTCAAATATAGGAATATCGAAGTTTATTTGTACATTGAAGGGGGTGGTGCCTCCGCTTGAAGAAGATGCGTCGCCTGTTGGGAGTCGTCGAAGGATTTGCGCGAAACTATCCATCATCTCGTTCCTTTGTTGCGTGAGGGATTCCTCAATCAACAATTTGAAAGGATCTCCCATCCCATCATCTTTATTTTCTCCTTCCATGAGAGGTCACTTGGATGTGCGAGAGCTTTTGTCGTCAAGAGAAACAAGCTCGAGACCCAACTCTTTGTACTCCGACCTCTTTGGGGACATGCATTAAGAAGACAAGGAGCAAACCGCTCTGATACCAATGATCTTGATTTTATGAGAAGAACGAAATGACTACAGATTATTAATAGGTGTTTAACACAAAATAACAGAGATACATTAAAACTGGTTTTCTATTCAATAAGGAAATAAGCTGAAACTGTAAAATGCAGCGGAAACAAGCTTGCTGGAATGGTGGCGGCTTATCTCTGAGAAGAGATGTGACAATTGTGCTCATTTGCAAGAATATGATTACAATGAGGCTATGAAGGCATTTTTTACAATAAGCAGGAATGCCAAAAACCCTGGACATCCAAAAAATTAACCCTAGGAGATGAAGTGCAAAAAGTCATGTGGGCCCCGTTTGAGTAAGTTAGTACATCAACTTCCCGGGGTCGTAACTTTTGCATATGATCTCTGTTTTAGGCGTATGATAGCCCATTGGAAAGGTATTGTCGAGGAGATAATTTTGGGGGCTCAATCATGCCTTTGTATATAATTGAGAATCTCGATACCGAAAACCTTCATTTAGGCCCTCAAAATGGCCCCGGAAGTTAAAACTGCTAAAAATAGTAAATTGCCAAAATTGTCAGAAAATTATTTTGAGCCAGTTGGAATAGGTGGGTGGCCACCGATATCCACCTAGATCAATCCTCCCTCATTAGGAAGCAATGGTATCCATTGCATTGAGTTCCCCCATCAGATGAGGAAATTTCTGCTGAATTTGGCCCCTGGTGAGCCACTTGCCTTGGTGCAGGTGTTGCCATGCTTTGACGACTCGATAAAGCTGGATCCTTTGTTGTCAAGTTCCCTTGATCTGTGTGTCCACAATATGATCGCTGGATGCCTATTGTATGTAGTCAGGGTTGAGCTCTATTGGTGTCGGCTGCTCTTCTACGTCTGAGGTGTCCAATAATGGTGGGAAATAAGGGCGAAGGAGATCCACGTTGAACACTGGGTGCATGCCAAGGAAACGAGGAATGTTGAGCTCAAAATCATTATCCCCCATGGTCTTGGTGATGGTGTACGACCCGTAACGGAGTGGGAGAACCTTCTTATGGGGTCCTGTAAGGCATTCTTTCTGCAAGTTCAACCAAACTTTGTCACCCACCTGAAACTTATGTGGCACCCAATGTTGATCATGGCGCTGCTTGTACTTGTCATTGGACTTCTGTATGATATCCTGAACCCGTTGGCAGATGTGTTGGATCCTCTCAATGGACTAGGTGGCTTTGTCAGCTTCAGTTGGAGCAAGAGATGAGTCGGTCGAGGTGACCGCAAGGGGAAGTGCAAAATATATGGGACCCAATGGCTGGAATCCCAACCCCACCTGAAAGGGGTTGTGGCAGGTTGTGCTACGCATGGCTCGATTGTAGCTATGTTGGACATAGGGAAGGATCTCATCCCATGTGTGAGGGTGCTTTGAATTATACATGTGAAGGATATGCACAATCATTCGATTGACGACCTAAGTTTGGCCATTTTTCTGAGGGTGGAAGGTTGTGGATTTGGTGAGCTTGGTGTCTAGCAGTGACCAGAGGCTCGACCAGAATGTGCTAAGAAATTGACTGTCCCGATATGAGACAATGGTTTGTGGGATTCCAAAATGTACCCAGACTCATTCAAAGAAGATCTTGGCAGTGGCCTCTGCTGTGATGTTCTTCTTGTAGGCAACCATAATCGCCATCTTAGAAAAGCAATCAACCACCACAAAAACACAGTCATTTCCCCGCTTGGTGGACGAGAGGACCAACATGTAGTCCATTGAGATGGATTCCCATGGCCTGTCAGGAGTAGGAAGAGGGGTGTACACGCCTTGTTTATTAGTGGTTAGTATGGCACTAACGCAGGTAGTGCAGGACCTGATATACTTGCTAACCTCCTGTCGACGTTTTGACCAGTAGAAATGTTTTTGTAGCATCGCCACTATATTTTCAACAATGAAGTGTCTTTCCACCCGATTGTAGTGGGATTCCCAAATCATCTTCGCTCACTCGCTTGATGGAACACATATATGGCCCAGACGACAGAACAACCCATCCTGAAGATGGACATTATAGACAACTGCGTTTTCACCCAACATTTGGTAGGTGGTGGCGAAGTCAGTGTATGTCTCATAGAGTTGGGGCCATCTAGAGGTCTCATGGCCGTAGGAGTCTAGCACCGTGGTGAGTGTCACGACTGGCGGTCTGCTTAGGAAATCAACGACGCGATTGGTGCTTCCTGTTTTATACTTGATGTTGAGGTGGAATTGCTGCAAGTATGTGGACCACTTTTGATACCCAATTTGGTGCGCAAGGTATGAAAGATATTTGTGAAATATGGCACTGCTTGGTCTCTTTCTTGCCACAGTGTGGTCCATTTGGTATACAAGTCGTCATAACTTCCGACAAGGTAGTATTGTTTCTTAATAGCATCCCTGAAGGAATCCTAGGTGGTCGTGCCTGTAAATAATGAGGGTTCCTCTGTTTTCTTTTGCTCACAGAAAGTTTTCCAGCAATCTTTGACATGGGGAACGACTTTGAGGAGAATAAACGTAATCTTTTCTCTATTCAAAAAGTTATGGACAGAAAAATACCCATCTAGTAGATTCAAACACTTGTCTACAGCCTCTGCGTCTATCTGACTTCAAATATAGGAATATCAAAGTTTATTTGTACCTTGAAGGGGGTGGCACCTCCGCTCGAAGAAGATGTGTCGCCTGTTGGGAGTCGTCGAAGGATTTGTTCGAAACTATCCATCATCTTGTTCCTTTGTTGCATGAGGGATTCCTCAATCAACAATTTGAAAGGATCTCCCGTCTCATCATATTTCTTTTCTCCTGCCATGAGAAGTCGCTTGCGTGTGCGATAGCTTTTTTTGTCAAGAGAAACAAGCTAGAGACCTAACTCTTTCTACTTCGACCTCGTTGGGGACATGCATTCAGACGACAAGGAGCATACCGCTCTGATACACTGATCCAGATTTTATGAGTAGAACGAAATGGCTACAGATTATTAACAGGTTTTTAACAAAAAATAACAGAGATACAGTAAAACTGGTTTTCTAGTCAATAAGGAAATAAGCTGAAACTGTAAAATGCAGTGGAAACAAGCTTGCTGGAATGGTGGCAGCTTATCTCTGAGAAGAGATGTGACGACTGCGCTCATTCACAAGAAGATGATTACAATGAGGCTTTGAAGGCCTTTTTTACAATAAACAGGAATTTCAAAAACCCTAGACATCCAAAAACCTAACCCTAGGAGATGAAGTGCCAAAAGTCATGTGGGCCTCGTTTGGGTAAGTTAGTACATCAACTTCCTTGGGTCATAACTTTTGCATACGATCTTCATTTTAGGCGTATGATAGCCCATTGGAATGGTATCGTCGAGGATATTCATGGTTGGGGATAAAGCATGCCTTCGACTATCATTGAGAAGCTCCATCCTGAAAAACCTTCATTTAGGCCCTCAAAATGGCCCTGGAAGTTAAAACTGCTAAAAATAGTAAATTGCCAAAATTGTCAGAAAACTGTTTTGAGCCAGTTGGAATAGGTGGGTGGCCACCGATATCCACCTAGATCACTGATATTGCAAAGGCTCGACTGGTTTGAGTCCCAACTTCTTGTACCCAGATCTTGTCGGGGACACGCACGAAGAAAAATAAATGAAGAGCAAACCTCTTTGATACCATTGATCCATATTTATGAGTGAAACAAAATGAATAAAAGATTAAATATAATAACATAGAGATACAGAGAGAAACAACAAATATCCAGTGAACAATAACTTCTATTGAACAAAGAAAATAGGTTTAAACTGTAAAACTACAAAACTTAAAACAACTTGCTTGAATGGTGGTAGCTATCTCTGAGAAGAGATGTGGTTGCTATGCACATTCGTCTGATTAAAATGATTACAATGAGGCTACAGAGGCCTTTTTAAAATTACTCATGAATTCCAAAACCCTAGACATCGAAAAACCCTAGGAGATGAAACGCCAAAAGTTATGTGGGCCCTAATGAGTAATTTGGTACCTCAACTTCCCAGGGTCATAATTTTTTCATACGACCTATGTTTTAGGCGTGTGATAGCCCATTGGAGAGGTATTTTCAAGAACTACACATTATGTTATCAAAATCTGACTCTGTCTTTAGTTTGACTATGGCAAGCAAAAAAAAAGCACTGGTTAGGTTCCCAAAACGACCGTGGAAGTACAAAAATATGTACTGACATGAAAATTCCAAAATAAGTCAGTTGAAATAGGTGGGCGGCCACCAATATCTACTTGGATGTTGTGTAGGGCTTCAAGATAGCACCAGAAGTTCAAACCCCACAATTACAAAGAAATTTCATCATTACAGAGAAACGAGAAATGTGTTGAACTAAAAACTGTCAATAGGATCCAATTGGAATAGGTGGGTGGACACCAATATCCACCTGGATAAATTATCTACTTTAGATGCATTCAATTAAAGTTCTCCACCTTATATAGGCTGATAAAGATTTACAAAAAAAATACATATAGACATTGTTCATGCTAGCAACATATAAAAACTTCCCACTGTAACCTTTAAGGAGATGGGGCCGATATATAATCATATCAAGTTTGTTGATAAAAGTATAGAAGGCGGGCAAGCAAAACCCGACATTTGATATACAAAAATCTGCTGGAAAGTGTAGCAACATGAAGTCTAAAAAGTACAATGTATATCTATTCAAAAACACTACAAACATTTCCATTGGTTATATTTTAGGTTATGGCAATCCTTCTATAAAGGTCTGTGATAATATTCAAAAAAATCATGATCCTTTGTTTCTGAAATTTTCCATTGGCCATGGTTTATCAAAATGCCTGCCTTTGAGAGAGTTAGATTGAATGCTTCATTCCCTATACACATTCTTCACACAGAAGGAATCAAATTAGTTCAACAATCTAATCACTTCTTCCAGAAGAGGGAGCAAGATTATATTATGACATTTGTGGGATTTGTGAATCCAATTTATAACTAACATTGAATCCTCAAAGATTTGGATAGATTTTACACCCTTTTCCCCTGCAAAAAGAAAAAGCTTGAGTGCCATTAGTTCTGCAAAATTATTGGTTCTTGGGCTAAGGCCCATTTTTATTTTGAAAAAATGGTGTGCAAAGAGGAAGAGGACTGCGCCCCCTCCACAATTTTGATTATTTTTTTAGGAAGCTCCATAAAAAAAAATCCCAAGGTTTGGAGTAATCTATTTGCTAAGTTTGAATGATGCGAACTGCTGGAAACTCCTTTTCCTGTGGAAAATGTGTCAATATACTCAAAGATTGAGCAATAATGATATCAAGGATAGTGGGATTGTTCTTGAATATAACAAAATTTCGAGCCAACCATGTCCCCCAACCGACAATCAAGGGAAGAGCCTTGATACTTTTGTTGGCCACGGTTTGTAACCACAATTTCTAGGCCTGCTCCACATTTGGACCTGCCCAATAACAGGATTGTCGTAAAGACAATGACAATTCTCTCCAAATTTGACGCGTGAAGGGACAATCGATTAGAAGGTGATACACATATTCTTTGTTAGATTTTCATAAAGGGCATGAGCCTGGACCTAATATTTGTCTCTTTTTCATATTGTCCCAAGTTGGTACTTTATTAGATAGAGCACACCACATAAAGATACGTGCCTTTAAGGGGCACTTCATCTTCCAAAGCCCTTTCCACCACCAGTTGGGATCCCTTTGGTGGAGGTCCATATTTAAATGTGTGTAGCCCAACTTAGGAGTATAAACCCCATGAGGGGCATGCTGACAGACTAACTCATCCTCCCTATATATGATCCTGATATGAGAAGATTGAAGATAAAATATATAGTGGTCCCAATGATGAGAAATATGGCCCCCCAAACCTAATTGATCAACATATTTCCACCCCTTATGCCATATAGTAGTTTTGATCAGATCCACAATCTGGTGGAGAAAGAAAATACCTTGATCATGAATATGAGCAAGTAAATCGTTGGAAAGAATATGAGAGTGAACACTACCAGGCTAGGAGTCCTCACTAATTCATACCTGGTTTCCTTTTTTGATATGCCACTCCAAACCTTCCCCTACTACAACAAAGGAATTTGTGACTGCTTTCTAGATGATTGAGCAATTTGCATGAGGTTTGATTGGATTTTTAATCCAGTTTTCCAAAGAATCCGACAAAATATATTTATGTTCCACCATTGTCGTCCATGAGCTAGAGGTCGAAATAATCCTCCAAACAACTTTTTCCGCCGAGGCTATGGAAAAGAGAAAGATATTCTTCAGCCCCCATCCACTAAGAGCCCTTGGCATAGCCAATCTTTCCCATTTTTCCCAAGGTAAAGTTTGTTGATCTTGAGATCCTGACCGTATAAAATTGAAACAAATCCTCCTAGACTTTTCCAACACATATTTTGGAATCCATTCTAGAGACATCCAATAAACTGGATGGCCTCCAACTTATATTTGACCAAGACTAATCTCCTGGTCGTGGAAATCCATATAGAACTCCATCCTTTTAATATTTATTCCATCTTAGGAATTAACCAAATCTAGTCAACTCTTCTCTAGCGGTTTGGTTTAAAAAAGAAACCCAAGTATTTAATACCAACATCAAGGGGCAAGATTGAGAAAGGAAAATAAGATTTATATATGGCTAAATCAACATCCTCCGTACTTGTAGTAGATAGTGTGGATTTACCTTGATTAATTTGTATACCTGTGGTATTCCAAAGATTTGGAATCTCTGATAGTTTCCCTGCATCCCTAGGTGCTCCACTATAGAAAATCAAGACATCATCTACAAACAAAAGATGTGTAATTTGCAAATCCGGTGTGATTTTAATGCCTTGAAAATCCCCACTTATGGTGGCATGATATAAAGCTCTACTTAGACTTTCCACCACTAAAAGAAAGATCAAAGGAGATAAAGGATAGCTTTATCAGAGTCCCCGTTCTGATAAAAAAAAAAGGTGAAGTTGCTCCATTAATCATAACCACAAATCAAACCGACGAGATGCATGCCATCACCCATTGAATAAAAGGAACTTCAAAGCCCAAATGGGTAAGGAGAAGCCTTAGATAGGACCAGTTTAAACAATCATATACTTTGGAGAGATCAATTTTTAACATGTTCCCTTTTTCTTTACTGATCTTTAGGCTATGTAGGCCCTCCTGAGCAACCTCGATGGATTCATGAATCTGACGTCCATTCAAAAATCCAAACTTCTCTTTTGATATGGAATATAAAAGGATGAATTTAGTTCTTTTGGCTATTATCTTTTCCACCACCTTGTAAATGTATCTACACAAGGAAATAGGAATGAAGTCATCAAAAGTTTGGGGGTTGTCTGATTTTGGAATGATAGCGATGAAGGTTTTGTTGAGGGGAGCATGAATGTGCCCAACCATATGGGATTCCTCCACCACTGCTAGGAGGTCCTTTCCAATGAGGTCAAAGAAACTTGTATAAAATTGCACTATCCAACCATCTAGACCCATAATTTTGTCCTTTTGAAATTTGTGGAGAACTTCTTTCAGTTCATCCTCAATGACTTCATCAAAAAAATATTTATTGTCTTCTTCATCTATGAATATAGGGAAAAAAAGTGTCATCCTGACAATATAAAAAATGTTTATCCTTTCCTCGACTTTGAAGAGAGATTGAAAGTGATTTTTCCCTAATTTAGCAAGGCCTTCAAAGGAAGAAATCTCCCTGCCCTCTTGATCCTGGAGGTGCCATATGGTGTTTGCATAAGCCTAAAAGAATTTGGTGTTTTCATCCCCATTTGCTAGCCATATTGCACGACTTTTTTGTCTCCAGATCACTGCCTCTTTTTCCCTAAGGAGTTCTTGATATATGGTCTCCAGAGATTTGAGATCTTCTTTTGAAATTGTAGCATATCCTTCTCCAACCAAGAGATGGATTGTTTCTAGTTGATCTTCAATTTGTTTCAATTCCTCCTCATCCTTTATGCATTTAGCAATGGCCCAAGCCACCATATCTTTCTTGACCTTTTTGAGATTTGTTACAAAATGAATATAAGTTGGGGACCCATCTCTAGCATAAAATATTACCCAAGTATCCTTTACAAGGTATTTAAAACTCTCATTAGAAATCTAAGCTGCATTGAAATTAAAAGGACTGGCAGGCTTATTCGGACCCCCAACAATTTCCATCCAGATAGGAGAATCGTCATATTCACCCCCACTACCTATCCCTTGTCTGAAATGAAGGGGTAGTTCCAAAATATTTTCTGAAATCATGAATATATCCAGTCACTTTGCCACTCTGTCCTCTCCTGTCTGCTTATTCCTCCAGGCCATAATGAGTTTGATTGGTTCAATATCCATAATCCTATTTTCAATCAGGAAGTGAGTGAAAAAATTAAATTGTGGATCTAGTCTGGCATTGGGACCCAAAACTTCTTCCATACCCATCGTGAAATTTAAATCACCCCTGATGATAATACTATTAGTCTTAAGAAAGGATCTTTTAAAGAGGAAGTCCCAAAAAGGGATGCGGTCCATAGATGTTTAAGACTCGGAACTCCACACCCAAACCTTCCACCAGAAAATATACAACTATGCAAGAGTCCATTGGCCAATATTTTAGAGCCTTAAAATTCTGAGAGTTCCATCCAACCACCAAACCACCTAATCTGCCTCTTGCATCTATACAAGAAAACTTTGAGGAGGGAGAAAGGGTTTCCAACATCGAAACAATAGAGGCTTCATCCCCCATTGTTTCTTGCAGTAGAATAATACTTGGTTGAGTGATTGAGATCAAGCTCTTCAAGGCATATTTTTTGGAAGGGTTTGCCACATCCTTGTAGTTATAGGATAAAATCTTCATGGGGGAACCCCCTTTGAGGCTTGCGATGCTCTAAGAGCCCCTTAAATTGAAAGTTGTATTCCTGTAGAAATATCAATTAAGGCTTGATTTTGGGATTTTTATAAGTGAGATTTTCTCCCTCTTCCTTTTTTGATTCTCGAGGCACAAGGGTTCTATCCTAGGCCTAGACCACCTAGGACTGAGGATTCATAGGAGGGAATACCCCAATTCTAAACCTGATAGAGAATGGCTTGATCCTCATAACCTTCATAAGAGGCAACTTCAAGGGAAACTAAATTTGGTGGGGAGCACGATGATTTTTGGATAAAGGAGCACACAACAAGGGGTGGAATATAAGGTTATAAGAGCAGTGGACCATCAAAATCTTTGGGAAAAGGAAGATATTTGAGGGAAGATGACCATTGAAAATTCAAAAAATAAAGTGCATTAGCTAAAACTATGATGGAGGGAGGATTAAAGGAAATCATACCGAAATAAGAAGAGTGAGCCTGGAGTTTCTCAACAGATGACCGATCCCCATCACTTCTATGTGCCTGGGAAAAGAAATGATAGCCAAATCCCTTTTCTGTCCAACCCTCAGCCTCAGATTCCACCCCTACATTTGAGATTGCACTTCCCTCCGTAGAAGACCTATCTAAAGATTCACCATGCGAGCCAGATCCTTTATCCAAAGAGGGCATTTTATGATTCGTTCCATGTGGAGATGCATTCTTTCCTTGATGATACTAGAAGGATTTGGATCATTCACCGAGTGCTTGGCCATATTCATCGCAGTGACGACACCGAAAGGGAATTCCTTCATAATCCAGTCGCTACAATAAAGAAGTATTGTGAGCCCACAAAACCATATCCTCCACCAAACCTTCATGAACATTCAGGGAGACCAAAATACCAGCAACAAACATCTCCCCAGAGGATTGGAAAAACATATCCGCTTCCAAGAAATTGCCCATTGCATTTCCAATTTACTTAAAACACTTGATCGACAAGAATTCTGGTGGGAGAGGATCCTCCTCAAATTCCTCCTTCACCTCTTTCTTCTCCTTCCTCTTCAAGTTCAAGTTTTAAAAGCACCGCAAGAAAACATGTTCATAAACATAAACAAGAAATGCCTTTACTAAAACCTGATGTGAAATTTGAATTACCTATGTATGATGGTGAAGTCAATGCAAAGAAACTTGATAATTGGGTCAGACAGATGAAGGTTTATTGCAGTGTGCAACAAATCAAGGATGAGGTAACTCAGATCAAGTTGGCCTCACTTAGACTTGCAGGCACAACACTCATTTGGTGGAAAAACAAGTTGCAAAATGACACACAACAAGTGGGTAATGCATTTCCATCATGGAAAAGTTTTATTTTTGCACTTAGAAAGCAATTTTGTCCTTTGGGTTATAAAGAGAGATCATTAATTGAATGACAATATTTAAAACTAAGAAAAGGAAAAACAATGCAAGAATACACAGATGGATTTCGTAAAATGGCATTGATGTTAGATATTCTTTTACATACCCAAGAAACTCTTTTGAAGTATATAGGAGGTTTACCTGCACATATTCAAAATACTGTATTCATGTTTGGACCTATTAATCTTGATGAGGTTTTTGTTCAAGCAACATACATTGAAGCAGGGAAAACAAGAGTTGGTGTAACAGGGGAAGTGTCTTCAAGGAAAGAGGACAAAAGGAAGTGGAATGGCAAGAAGGAAAATTCAGTGGCAAGAAAGGAAGAGAATCCCTCTTGCAAGCATTCCAAGAAAGAGGGGCATGATGAGGACCGTTGTTGGCAATTGCATCCCGAGAAGAGACCGAAGTGGTTAAAAGAGAAGAAAGGGAGGCAAACAGTTGCAACAACAACACGACCCACAAACTTGGGATCAAATTCATGTGATGAATCTAAAGTCTCATTGGTTGGTATGACAGGTAAAATTGGTGCAGGATTTGATTGTAGACGTAAATTGTTTCACATAAGGGTCAGCATGAGGGACACTAAGGTCGACACATTGCTAGATAGTGGATCTCAATCTAACTTAATTTCAAAGGAATTGGTTAAACAATTGGGATTAAAAACACAGATGCATCATAAGCCTTACACACTTAAATGGATAAGCAACAATCATCAATTGCACAAAACCAAGAAGTGCACATTAAAATTTGCAATTTCATCCAAGTTTGTGGATGATGTAACATGTGATGTGGTGCCACTAAGTGAATGTGGAATGGTCTTAGGGAGTCGTTACTTGTATGATCGTAAAGAAATATTCTACAGGGAAAAGAATCAATATCACTTAACCAAAGCAGGTCAAGAATATGTGGTTCATGCTCATCATTTAAAGAAAAATAAAATCTCTTCAAACTATGGAACAATTAAGAAAGGCAGCTCAAGCAAGAAACACACCTATAATTGTTTCAAATTAAGTAATCGATCTTAAGCAAGAACATGAGATGATTGTAGAATGGAAAATAAATCACACATTTCTTCAAGATGAGATAATGTCGTGCAAATATTACAAACATATCAGCTCATTTACAGTCATATTTTTGATACTATATGTTGGTCCTAAAGTCTGCACCTGACTACTAAAGGGAAAAGTTAGGCCACCTATCAGTTTAGAATGATTGCTTCTTTTAACTTTTTGTTGGTTGGTTCAAGGGTTATTTTATCAAGACAAAGGTAAGGTTGAGTTGGCAGAACGATATGGATAAGGGCCCTCCTTGGTTGATGGCACACTAATGACAAACCAATGAAATTATCGAAAATAGAGGGAAACAACAAACTACTCAATGAATAATTTGCTGCAAGAAGTTTAATACTTAAAGTATCATTTCAAGACATCAAACATGTATGAAAACAGAATAATTCCCACAGGTTGAAGAAAAAAAATCTTCACCAAAGCATTAGTTGTTTGACAGGTTGGATATCAGTAAAAATAAGTCATACAATAGCTGAAAGAAAATGAAATGTACGTTGCACAAATAAAAAATTGTATTCAAGATAAGAATGAAAACACATGAAGAGTTGAATGAAACATTGTCATCGAGAGTATGTTCACCAGGTAGAGAGCTTTAATCCATGCATAAAACGGGTCCAACCAATCTATTGTATTGTTATTCCTTCCTCAAAAAATCCGACCTTTACAATATTCAAAAACTCACTATTTAAAAGAGCTACAGAGGCTCTCGTCCTTAAGGGACTCAGACCTCAATCTAGGGAATTGTTTGTAAAACAAAATATTAACTTCACTAAGATACTGGAATTAAACATCAAGAGTGGTCCTTATCACACACAAAATACCACTCTTCCATCTAATCTAGAAAAATGTTGGACTTAATCAAATAACAACTACTACTATCTCTGCGACAAAACTGATGCATGTGATGGAGGAACTGAGTTGAATGAAGACATGTCTATGAGTTGTTGGAGGGCACTGCAGATAACCAGTTGCATGAGCAGAGCTTGTTGAAGTGTTTCTGGAACTAATCTACTTCGACCTGTGACTGAGACTTAGCTCCCTGTCTATGCCTGAGATTTCAGAAGCCAAGCGCACTCTGTACTGACCCCATCAGTTGCCATCTGTACCCGTGAAATGATTTGGCTGGAATGGTTGTCGGCCCATCGGACAAGAGGGGAGACATGGAGGTGAGCATCCAATCGGGAGACATGATGAATGGGCGTGGGGTAGATGACGTGTAGTGAGGGATACAGGTGGTGCGTAGGGAGAGTAAGAGTAGATAGGTTGGGAAGTGAGTGGAGAGCAGGTGGTGAAAGGTGATAGGGGGAGGTATTGAGAAACAACCTGGGAGGAACTCGGAGTGGGGTGCAGGCAGTAAGCGGATTAGAGAGGGGGGGGTCCGAGTTCTTGAGGAGCTGCCACGTTAGGTAGGGCCCACGGTGGGAAAACTACTTGCTCGGACCCCCTCCCCACCGTTAAAGGTAGAATTGTTGGGGGGGTCCGAGTTGTGACAAGGACCGTTGATCTGGAGAGGTGAGCCACCGCCGATGGAGATCAATGTGGGGTTTAATGGAGGACAAGTGTCGGGTGGTGAGAGGAGCGAGAGTAGTGATTAGGATGAGGGAAGATGATGGGTGAGGTGACGCGGTGATATGACATCATTAAAGCACGTGATTGCAGGAGTTGTTGAGGGTGGTTTGGATCCAGACTACCTTTGGGCCTGCAAACCCCCACAAGCTACCATATACCCTTCCAACAAAACCATGGTTTAAATTGCGGGACTGCTCTGGAAAATTAACGTACGGGCAGTTTGTGTCCCCGCAATGAACTATAGTCATCTATCTGATTATGATCCGATATCTGGGTGACATTTAACTGCTGCAAGGATTGACGATTCTCGTTGACCGGGGATCAATGGTCTAGATTCACTTCGTACTTTCGGGCTTCAAGTGTTTTGAATGTGAAACATGAAACATCTCTCGGAGGAAAATCTCCGAAGTGAATGATCTATCGCCATGTGTCATGATGGATGAATGGTCTGGATTCACTTCGAAAGTCTGGGCTTCGAGAGTTTCAAATGTCAAGCATGAAGATCTTCCGGAGGAAAATCGCCGAAGTGACGTGGTGGTCTGATGTTGTATGATGTCACAACTACTGAGGTGTCTTAGAAATAACGGTGACACGTGTCACATGGAAATGGGCGAATGACACAACCAAATGACCTGACATGAATGCCACGTGTCTTGCCTCATGGGTGTGCCACGTGTCTCAATTGCTAGTTGCCACGTGCTTCAGCACTTCGGGAGTTTCAAAATGTTAAGTGTGAAGATCTACCGGAGGAAAACCGCCGAAGTGGTTGATATGATTCCACGTGTCCCCTCCAATGGATGGTCTTGATTTACTTCAGGACTTCAGGTCTTTGGCTCTTCAGGATTTTCGAATGCGAAACCTGAAAATCTCTAGGAGGAAAATCCTCAAAGTGAATGATCTGCTGCCGTGTGTCGTGACCGAAAAATGGTCCAGATTCTCTTCGAAAATACGGGCTTTGAGACTTCGAGAGTTTATGAATGTTAAGCTTCGAGAACTCCCGAGGAAAATCGTCGAAGCGACGTGTCAGGTTCTCAGGACTTCGACTCTTCGGGTCTTCGGCAACTCAGTACTTCAAACTTGATATTAAAACCCGCGTGATTCTGGAACCCGAATGGACGAGAGTCGTTCATATATGATTTGTTGGGTGGATCTTTACCGTCGAAATTTCACCTATCTGTTCCCATGATATGAGCCCAAAATTTGCTGCTCTAGATTGCTGCGTTGTGTGCACGGGCATTTCATGCACATAGAAAAGGCTTGACAGACCTGCGGTGAACTCAATTAATTGTGCACATGATGACAAGCATTCTGAAACAAATATGACATGTATTTTATCCTTTCAGAAAAACAGAAACAAAAATGCACGAAGACTCAAAAAGGAATAACGGCCAAGACACTCAGTAGTGGGAAACTGATTTGACCATAAGAAAAAGGAAAAATTGATGAAGGCATAGGGAAAAAGAGAGGAGAGGCAGGGGATGCAGACCTAGGTTACAACATTGGTTCCAACCGGGGATAGCTCATCCCTATGAGTTGCTAAGAACTGTAGATCGGTTCCTTGATATTAGATATCTGCTCTTACCTTTCATCACTTACCCTCGTTTATGTCTGCCAACCTTGCGTATCTATTACTGTCCCTCAGCCATGCATTTTATTGAATTAAAAACTGAAACTACACCCCAGTGCCTTGTTGGGCTATGGATTCTTTATTCACACACAACTAACTAATCAAAAGAAACAATAAAGGAAAGTGTATATGGTACAAGAGGGACCTTCCCCCATCCTCAAGCAAAATAGTGTTTCAGGAAGTGCCCATTTACTGGGCCTCCAAAGATCTCTGCATTGTCTAGATTTTGTAGGATGAACATGTTGTCGTCCAGGACTTCAACAACCTTAAAAGGGCCAAACCAGAGGTTGTCAAATTTATCATGCTTGGACTTGTCATCCCTTTTGGCATCCCACCTCAAAACCAGGTCACCTTCCTGAAAAATCTCCTTCTTGGTTTTCTTATCAAAGGTCGATTTGATCTTGCTCTGGTATGTCTCTGTTCTTTGATCAAGTGCCTCTCTTCTCTGCTAAATTTCTATAATCTAGAAGATCCTCCGTTGGATTTCATTGGGTTCCTCAATATCCTCCTGCAAGAATTTCAGGATTGGTATACCGAGATGAGTAGGAAAAACAACGTCTATACCATAAAAAAGATAGAATGGTGAGGTTCCTAGAGACTTCTTAGTGTTGATTCTGTCAGCCCATAAGGCATACTTGAGTTTAGAGTCCCAGGATTTCTTTCTTTCAGTCAACAACTTTTTAATGATCCCGATGAGAGTCTTTTTTGATGATTCTGCCAGGTTATTTCCCTGAGGGTGATAGGGTGTGGAAAGTGTCAAGGAAATGTGGTGACTGCCACAGAAGTCGATCATGGATTTGGACTTGAATGCTTGGGTATTGTCTATTACAATCTTATTGGGGCAACCAAATCTAGAAAAAATATTAGTTTCCAGAAAATTCATGATTACCTTATCAATGGCATTCCCGGTGGGCACAACCACAATCCATTTGGTGAAGTAGTCGGTGGTAGTGATGATCCACTTGTGTTGTCCACTAGAGGGTGGATTTATTTATCCTATGAAGTCTAACCCCCATTGTTGAAATGGACTACTAGCTTTGATAGGTTTCAGAGGCATTGATAGTAACTTATGTTTCTCTGCAAACATCTGACATTCATTGCATGCTCTAACAGTGGCAAACACATCAGAGAAAAGGGTGGGCCAGTGGTATCCTGCCCTTAGGATCTTGAGCATTGTGGCCTTTCAATGTTGGTGCCCTCCACACACTCTTATGTGCATTTATGTTGTGACTTGTTTAGCTTCATCTCAATCAAGGCATTTTAATAGAATGCTAGCAGGATCCCTCCAATACAAGCTCTGGTTTGAAATGAAAAATTTGATAGCTTTCAACTTGAGAGACCTAGCCTTTGTCTTCTTCACATCTGGTGGACATTCAAAATGTTGTAGAAAATAGATGATGTTTTTATACCAAGGTGAAGAGGAATATTTTTCAAATACCTGTAAGTTGTCTTGTCCGGGTTGTATGATGGGTGCATATGATTGGGTGATAATTTGATGCAACTCTAGCACCTTGCAGTTTGATTATGATAGCAATTTGGCCAGTCCTTGCCCCTTGATAAACTTGGTGGGATTTATGTGCAAATCATACTCCAATAGCTTGACAATCCATTTTCCTCTTTTCCCCTTGATGTCTGGCTGGACTAGAATCTCTTTGACACTACTGCTAGGAACAAAGGTCGCTATGCTAGACTTTAGCACGTAAACCCTGAATGCCTTGAGTGCTTTGACCAATGCATAATACTGATTCTCTAATATATCATACTTGATCTCGACATCTCGGAGGGATCTGATGAAAAAGGCTATTGGTTGTTCATGCCCTTCCTCATTTTTTTGCAGCAGTACAACAACAATTGCTTCCTTTGAGGAAAAGGAAAAGATGAAGAACTCTTTGGTATAGTCAGGGCTGACCAATACAGGTGCTTCGACTAAAGCTTGCTGGATTGTTTGGAAAGATGATTTTTTCTCCGAGGACCATTTTATCACAACATATTTGTTCAGCATGTTAGTAATAGGCTTAAGAATCTCAACAAATATTGGCACAAAACATCTGAGGAAGTTTATCTTACCAATAAAAGACTGGACAACCTTTTTGTTTATAGGGATCACGATTTGTTGAATGGCACAAACCCTCTTTGGAACAATTTTTATGCCTCCCGCTGATATGATGTGGCCCAAGAGATTTCCTTCTGGCATGGAAAAGTGAGACTTACTAGGATTGAGAGATATCCCATACCTCCTACATTTCTTGAAAACCTGCTCCAAATGCTGCAAATGTTCCTCATCAGACTTGGAGAAAATGGTAATGTCATCTAGGTATATAACCATAAATTTGTCTTTCTCCCCCACAAAAGCTATGTCCATGGCCCTTTGAAAAGTGGCCCCTGTGTTCATGAGCCCAAAGGGAATCTTGTCATACACGAATGCTCCCAATGGGGTGTTGAATGTTGTCTTTTCTTTGTCTTCTTCACAAGCTGCTATTTGGTTATAACCAAAGTATCCATCCAACAAGGAAATTTTGTGTGCACCTACCACCCTCTGTAAAATATGATCCATCTTGGGGAGGGGATAATTGTCCTTCAAAGAACACTTGTTTATATTTATCAAATCAACACATAAGTGTATATCCCCACTCTTGTTCCTTACGGGTACTAAGTTTTCCATCTAGTTTGAATACCTCAATGGTGCAATAATCTTGGCATCCAACATTCTTTTTAGCTCTCTCTAAATTATAGACATTAACATGGGATTAAATTGTCTAATATTCTGTCTAAATGGCTTAGAGCCAGTTTTTAGAGGGATCTTGTGTTGGATGATGTTAGTATCAAATGTCTTCAAATATTCATAGGACCATGCAAAAGTATCAACAAATTTTTTAATGAGACTGACATACCTGTCTTTTTGTTCTGTAGCCAATGCTTTGGACAACTTGATGATCTTGGGATTCTCAGTGGTCCCAATGTTGCACGCTGTCACCTCCTCTTCTTGATTCCTCATGGCAGTTCCTTTGTAAACATCATTGCTATTGAACAATCTTTCCAATGGCACTAGTCCTCTCAAAATATGATTGGTTTTCAACTCCACAATATCATGACCAACCACTGTCTTCAGCAGATGAGAAGATTGTTGATCTTCTAATTTTTCATTTTCATCTTCTTAACTTTCTTGATCAATTGAGATATTGGAGAATTCATCAATGGTGTGAAGAAAACTCTGCAACTCTAAATCATCACTAAAGACTTGCCAGTGGTTTATGTTGTCTGGTATGGCTATTCTATGTCTTCTTTCCACCCGATATTTAATATTTGGGCCAATGGGAGGCCTGAATGTACTGGCAGCTAAGACGAGAGAATCAACTTTATGATTTTGTTCTATGGGAATGAAAGAGAGGTTAAATGCTAGAAATAAATTATCAATCAGATCCCATACCTTGTTCATGTACTGCTTGAGCCTTTGTTGCTTAGTTTGATAGATATTTCTCACTTGATTGATGACCAACTCAGAATCACCAAAAACTACTAAACAATCAATGACCATGTCTTTGGCAACCCTCAATCCCAATACCAGAGCTTCATATTCCATTATATTGTTAGTAGTCTCAAACTCTAGCTTATAAGAGAGGGTTATTACTTCTTCTGACTGGGAAATAAGGAGAATACATGCACCAGATCCTTCTTTTGATGAAGAGCCATCGAAATACATCTTCCACACCTTGTTTTGTTGGCTAGTCATTGGGTGATCTCTACATTGGTTGAATGATATTTCAGGTTCATCATCATTTAAATGAAAAATAGACGAACCAACCCCATCCTCAACAACATAAATGGGGTGATTTTTTGGGTTTTGATGATCACTAACTATGTAGGATTACCTTACCTCTTTGTATAACCTCCTGTGCTCACCACTGAACACAGGAATGGTGGCATATGTGAGGTCCATTTGC
This sequence comes from Picea engelmannii, assembly GCA_009831015.1. Lineage (NCBI taxonomy): Eukaryota > Viridiplantae > Streptophyta > Pinopsida > Pinales > Pinaceae > Picea > Picea engelmannii. The sequence continues at coordinate 667,476 of ML776728.1, forward strand.
AATGATCCTCCAACCTTCTTAGCCCAAGTTCTGGATAAGAGCATGCCAAAATTTGGGGGGATGTCGGCCACCACAATATCCATCACTACACTCTTTATGGGTAATTGTGCTAGAGAAACCACCATATCCTTTATCAATCCCATGCATTTTACTTTCTTAGAGTCAAAGGAATACAGGTCTTGGTAAGGCTTGGTAATCTCCAAACCTAGTTCTTCCATAAAAACTTTGGGCATGACATTATGAGAGGGTTCTGAGTCCATAAGATAGTTGTGTAGAATCTTATCATGGACATTAAGAGATATATAGAAAGGAGAAGAAGCATCAGAGCCATCCTTAATGTGTGGGCCCATAGTAATGGCTATGTTTTCACCCTATAGACTAATGACATCATAAGATACACTAGAGGGAGTATGTTGCAGAAATTTCATGATGGATTTCTTGAAAGGTTCATTTTTTAACAATTCTGTCAAAGGGACGGGAATCTTGATCTTGCTCAGCTCATGTTCCAAGCTGAAAAAGGTTGGTGGATTATCAACTTCCTTTGTTTCAGGGGCAAGAGGTTTTGATGGTGGAGATGACTGAATTTTATATGGCATACCTTTATTTGGATTTGGCTTGGGAGGGGCTTCTTCTTGTTTGCCTTGATAAGAGGTGGTGGCCTTGGAAGCTCCATTTCTCGTCCTCAAATCGTATTTCTTCTTGGGTTGACCTTGATAAGAGGTGGTGGCCTTGGAAGCTCCATTTCTCGTCCTCAAATCATATTTCTTCTTGGGTTGACCTTGAATAACTCCCTCTTCCCCTATCTAATCATCAAATTGATTTGACAATTGTGCTACCTCATATTCTTGCTATGTTCAGTGATTGGTATAATAATCTATCTCATTGAAAAGCACAACAGTATCGTCCATAGAATCATTGTCTGCATCTATCTCCTCAATATGATTATTTTGGAAAGGGGGCACTACCCTTTGATCATCAACATTTCTCATTTCTCTATGCATTACTTTAGGAGCGTCATTAGGCCTTTTGAATTGGTTCTGATTTATATTACCAACCCCTTGAAAAGTTATGTTTGGTTGTTTGGATTCCCATTTTAGATTTTCTATCTCAGAAGTCGGATCCTTCAAATTCTTAGTCATCTCTTCAAGTTGGGGATCAGATGTAGCTGGGTTAGAGGAGGTATGGGCATCCTCTCTCTATTTTTTCTTCTCTTTATCAGATCTGGTCTTTAATCTGTCTGATGCCAAAATATTAGATTTGACTTCAATGGCTGGTTCTTGCATGGATAACAGTGTGGTTGATCTTCTCTCTCTCAGGAGGAGGGAGAATTCTGCATGAAATGCATTAGCATAAGTTATTTTGGCAGAGGCTTCAGTTGGTTTGGTTTCATCTGGGATTCTACCATACATTTTGTTGAATCTCTTGGTGAAGTCAAAAATAGATTCACCATTATTTCTCTTTAGAGCCCCAAATTCAGTGATGTAATAGAGATAATCTCTCCTATCTTCCCATTGCTTTATAAAATCTTCATCTAATGCCTCAATATTTGCAATAGAGGTTGGAGGAAGAATTCTGAACCATTTTCTGGCCTCCCCATCCAAACGGATCCTCTCCTGTTCACTTGCCTCTTCGAGGGGGCATCCTCCTATTGAGCTACAACTCACAATACAATAATTTTCTTCACATCCCATTACATTGCTTGAACCCCATTATATAGTGCTACCATCACCTAAGAACATTCTAGAGGAGGAATCTTATAGAAGTAGAACCTTCTAAGAAGTCCTATTAGATTTATTATATCTAACTACCCATTTATTATATCTAACTACCATAGTGGGCCTTATTTAATAATATAGTGGACCTAGTCCACCTTACATTGAATGGCCTCCACTATTATCACTATGGGCCCTTTGCCCCCCCCCCCCAACTACCTATTATATGCCTGAGATTTCAGAAACCAATCGCACTTTGTACTGGCCCCGTCAGCTGCCATATGTACCTGTGAAATGGTTTCACTGGAATGGTTGTCGGCCCATCGGACATGAGGGGAGACGTGGAGGCGAGCATCCAATCAGGAGATGGGATGAATGGACGTGAGGGTATATGATGGGTAGTGAGGGATATAGGGGGCGTGTAGGGAGAAGAAGAGTAGATAAGTTGGGAAGTGAGTGGAGAACAGGTGGCGAAAGGCGAGAGGGGGCGGTATTGAGAAACAACCCAGGAGGAACTCGAAGGGGGCTGTAGGCGGTAAGAAGATTAGAGAGGGGGGGTTCTGAGTTCTTAAGGAGCCACCACATTAGGTAGGACTCGCGATGGGAAAACCACTTGCTCGGACCCCCCCCCACCGTTAAAGGTAGAATGGTCGAGGAGGTCTGATTTGGGCCACCACCAATGGAGATCAACATGCAGTTTAATGGAGGACAAGTATCGGGTGGTGAGAGGAGTGAGAGTAGTGAGTGGGATGAGGGGAGATGATGGGTGAGGTGACGTGTTGATCTGACGTCATTCAATCACGTGATTGTGGGAGCTGTTGAGGGTGGTTTGGATCCAGACCACCTTTGTGCCTGCAACCCCCCACAAGCTACCACGTACCCTTCCAACAAAACCATGGTTTAAATTGTGGGACCGCTCTGGAAAATTAACATCTGGGAAGTTTTCATCCCCGCAATGAAATATAGTCGTCGATCTGATTATGATCTGATATCTGGGTGACATTTACCTGTTGCAAGGATCGACAATTCTCGTTGACCTGGGATCAATGGTCCAGATTCACTTCGGAATTTCAGGCTTCGGGTGTTTTGAATGTGAAACATGAAACATCTCTCGGAGGAAAATCTCCGAAGTGAATGATCTGTTTCCACATGTCATGATGGATGAAAGGTCTGGATTCACTTCAGAAGTCTGAGCTTTGTGAGTTTCAAATGTCAAGCGTGAAGATCTCCCGGAGGAAAATCGTCGAAGTGACGTGGCGGTCTAATGTCATATGATGTCACGACTGCTGAGGTGTCTTGGAAAGAATGGTGACACATGTCAGGTGGAAATGGGTGAATGACACAACCAAATGACTTGAGATGAATTCCACGTGTCTTGCCTCATGAGTGTGCCACATGTCTCAACTGCTGGTTGCCACGTGCTTCGACACTTCGGGAGTTTCAAAATGTGAAGCGTGAAGATCTCCCGGAGGAAAATCCCCGAAGTGAATGATCTGCTGCCGCGTTTTGTGATTGACAGATGGTCCAGATTCTCTTTGGAAATCTGGGCTTCAAGATTTCAGGAGTTTATGAATGTTAATCTCAGATAAATCTCGAAGGAAAATCACCAAAGCGACGTGTTAGGTTCTTGGGACTTCGGGTCTTTGGCTCTTCCGCATTCGGGTATTTGGCAACTTAGTACTTCGAACTTGATATTAAAACCTGCGCGATTCTGGAACCTGAATGGATAAGAGTCGTTGATCTATGATTTTCTTGGTGGATCTTTACCGTCGAAATTTCACCTGTCTATTCCCACAGTCTGAGCCTGAAATTTGTTGCTCTGGATTGCTGCGTTGTGTGCATGGGAATTTCTTGCGCATAAAAAAGGCTTGGAAAGCTTGTGGTGATCTCAATCAATGGTGCACATGATGACAAGAATTATGAAACAAATATGACATGTATTTTATCCTTTCAGAAAAATAGAAACATAAATGCGCGAAGACTCAAAAACAATTAAGGGCCAAGACGCTCAATAGTCGGAAACTAACTTAACCACCAGAAAAAGGAAAAATTGATGAAGGCATAGGGAAAACGAGAGGGGAGGTAGGGAATGAAGACCTAGGTTACAACACTATCATTAGTAATGTTGTCTACATGGATGATAGTGGCTTCAGTAAGATGTGACAGGGTACAAATGGGTAACAATATGCTGTCAGTTATCTTGATTGTGTTACAGTTGATCTTGATGATACAGGTGCACATGACAGAGTTTAAAGAAAGAGAACAATTTGGGTGGCCTATCCCAAGCTTGATGACTGGTCAGTAACCTTTTGGTGAACAAAAGGTTTTTAGTGGGGAGGTGTGATCCATAATTGGATCAAGGAGTTTGATGGGGCTCAGAAAGGCCTAAAAATAAAAGTTCTCATAATGGCTTCAAAACGGACATGTGCGTAGGCCTCGTCGATACGAACCCAACACAACTTTAACAGGTCCAAACGGACATCGTATGCTCTAGATATCGCGTTCTGTTCGTTTCGTCAAACAAGCAAGAAGTCAACTAGGTCAAAGTCAACGTTGACATCAACATGTACAACAGGTGACATCTGCATGCGTCTGGAGGTGACACATGGCATCTGGCTCTATAGTTGATGTGGTAGGGTATAGTTGGATATTGACGTGTCATTTATAGATGAACCAATCCGGAAGTGACACGTGTCACCACTGCAAGGGTGACACCTGCCACACCCGTATGACGTACATACGACATGTGGCAGACAGTGATTGGGCAAGTGTGATGACTGGGTAGACAGCCATACCAATAGGTGATTGACGTGTGGCATTGTATTCAACGAATGGTGAGGTTCCATGTGGCCTAGACATGGGATGCCACATGGCACCCATAGGTTGGTTAATATAATTGCCAAAATTATGGGTCTCCACCGGTTTTGGACACGTGACCTCCCACCAGGCTGACGTCTTGGCAGGGCTGGGCTAGCCATTCCGCCCACACTATGGTTCTTACCTGTATACATTACCATATATATTTATGTTTGATATGTGGTTCCAACGGATAGAGAAAGGGCTGGGGTCTAGCCCCAACCCCAATGAAAACACGACCATTGTAATGTGTCCACGTGGTTACACACCTCGCGAGGATATGTGGTAAGCTACAGCCTCCGGTTCCATGAGCTCCTTCATATGACCATTACATGTGAGTGAGACTTATGATAGTTGGCACAGAGTTTTGGGGTTAGCCCCGGTAGACCGAGCTAGCCCGCTGACCTGGGGCATAACCACAGGCCAAAGAATCGGGGGCTATATCCATCGGTAAGTGCGTGGAGCTCCAAAGCGTAGGGCATATGGCATTCAACGCGACCAAGGGTCCAACAATTCAACTTTAGCACAGGGCCACATGGAGGCATTCTAATAGGACTAGGAGCCAACGATTTGGGGGTTGCACCCATAATGTGTACAAAAGAGGGTTTTTTACTATATAATAGTGATTTTTAATGATTTTCTCAGTAGTTTGAGGGGATTTTGACCATTTTTAGGAGATCTTGGGTCCTTTTTGAGGCCAGATCTTGGGGGGAAGTTGGGATATGGTTACCAACTTCAGGCCTATATAAACCAGGGCTTCTTGAATCTAGGGAGGAGGCTCAGAGCAGGCTTATGCTAAATATTTACCAAGACAAAGCCATTTTTATGCAAGGAATCCATTGAGGAGAGCACCTTTGTGGGCCATTTATGGTAGCTATGGTCATCCGATTTCAGTGCCGTTAGTATTGTTGGGTTTCAGATATCTGGTAGAACAAGACCAAATCAGTTTCTAATCCTTTTGGCATTGTTGTGATGTACTTTTAAAGCTTTGAACATAAATAAGAAAGCCTCACCCATTGAGACAAAGGCCCAGAGACGTAGGCAAGATTGTCGAACTCTGTTATCACATTGGTGTTTATGGTTTGTTGCTCTTCTTGCTTTATTTCAGATCTGTATATGTGTATATGGATGTCATGTTTCATTCATAATTCTTCCTCTTTCATTCAGCTTCTTAATTGGTTAATTAATACATGCTTAATAACTCAACCATTGTCATTTAAAAGATCTTTTCAGATCACTGAGCATCTTTCTTCCCAAGCCTGAAATGTGGAGCTTAACCACCAACCGACCAAAATGCAACAAGGAACAATACTAGGGTGATGGCCGATGGGGGGAGTATGGAGTGATGTACATTTACTCCACGTCGCTTCCATCTCCTATCCTATTCAATTCAAAGTACAAGACCTCTAAACCTTCACCATTCATTAAACCATATATTCAATACCCAAACCAATGAAATCTGCGACGATATTCCTTGTCCAGTGCGCCACCCAAAATCTTCACACGTTAACCTTTTCCAAACTCTATGCCATACCATATGTATTGCAATGTTATATGCTCTCAAAATAAATCAAATGAAAATCACATAGCCACTAACCAACCACATAATAGTTAGGACTAACACTAACATATTTTACCTTTCCATTTGCATATAATCCTTAACATAACTCAAACATAGATCCTTTCCTTTTAGGATTTTTCCATAAGTTTCTTTTCTTTGTTTCGGTTATGTTATTACTAACATATTACTTGTATATATGTGGCCAGGTAGTCGATCATGACAATTTGTGACATGGTTAAGTGTAAACACATGCCCATCATAATATAAAAATATTGCTTTGAATTGCAGAAACATCCCATAAAATGCATCATCCACCTGTTATTATGCCAAAATGAAATGAAGATTGCATTGCCAACCATGTAGGACTGTGTAAACAACGCAAAAAATGTGTGATGTGTCTATCTTCAAGACTCTAGTCTACAAGGGGGTCCCACCTACTAGTATTATATTATTAACATAGTTTAAATAATAGGGCTTTAGCAATACTTTGTGGGAAAATTCCTTGTTGCGATTTTAATCGTCAACAAACTAGCGACTCCATAGGGAAATCTATTTCCAATAGATTAAGAACTCAGAGTGTCTGGTTTCGCAGACCAAGTAATCATCAGATCAAGAAGATATAAATCAGAATGATTATGCAACAGGGGGAAGTGAGTGGATTTAATGGAAAAATGACCGGGAATTTGGGAATAACTCATGGAAAGTGTTAAGTGTGAGGGGGTTAATCCCTATAAGCATAATCATTTAACTAAAATTTTCTCTTGACTTCAAGGAGAAAAAAATTCTGATCTTGCTCTTTTGAATCTCAAAATGGATGAATAAATGGAAAGCAGGAGTGGGATGCAACCAATTATCTCATAAAACAACAATGAAAGCATATAAAAAATTCAATGATTCCTTCAGGGGGAACACCATATCAGTCGTGTAAGCTTGATTTTTATTGATTAACAATACTTTGCAGAAGTATCATTGTGGAAAAACTGATCCAACACTTATTTTTGACAAAAATTGAATTCAAAAGAACAAAAGCAATAAATGTCATAACAAAAATGAAACAACAAAATGGGAGTGAGCAGAAATCAAATGACAGAAATGAAAACTACTAAAATGAAATAAGAATTGAAAACTATTGTAAAAGAAAAATTGAAATAGAAAAAATGAAAGCATAATTGAAATAGCAAAAATGAAAGCAGAATTGAAACTACTAAAATACAAAACAATCCAAACAACGTTTAACTCTTCAAGTTGGTTCCATGTAGTGTTTTAAGTGATAACCGTTAGTTTAACTCTTCAAGTTGGTTCCATGTAGTGTTTTAAGTGATAAATGTTAGTGTTGTAGGAAAACAATTACTCTTGTAAATCCTTTAGAATGTAAGAGTTTGCATCCATGACAAAAGAGATCTTGAAAAGGCCCAACCATAATTTAAAGTAAACATCTAATCATCTTTTAGAGTATACGGATAAGTCATCAAGACAGATATGAATAATCTTGCCGATCAAATCGTCAAAAGCTATATGTATATCCCTTTGAAAAGTGGCACTTGCATTAGATAAGCCAAAAGGCATATGTTCATAAGCAAAAGTGCCCCAACGAGTAATAAAAGTGGTTTTATATTTATTTTCCCTTTTCACCTTGATTTGATTGTAACCAGAGAAACCGTCAAGTAAGGACATCATCTGTGACCCTGCAACTTGTTGAAAAATCATTTCCATATTAGGGAGAGGAAAGTGATATTTTATGCTAGCGCAATTCAATGCGCGAAAATCTATGCATAATCTGACTTGACCAATTGTTTTCCGAACGTGAACCAAATTAGAAACCCATTCTGAATACTTAACAAGAAAGATAATCCCAACCTTCAAGAGTTTCTCCAACTCCTTTCAAATAGTTGCTTCCAGTGCAAGGTTAATAGGTCTTTGTTTTTGCCTAACTGGTTTTATGCCCTCCTTGATAAGAATGGCATGATGTATAAGAGTGGGATCAAAACCACGAATATCCTCATAAGACCAAGCAAAAACATCTTGAAATTCATCAAGCAGTCTAGCAAACTTCATTTTTCTTCATCAGAACACTGGGCACCTATTTTAACATTCTTTGGAGACTCGGGTGTCCCAATGTTCAAGGAAATGGTTTCACCCACCTTTCTTTTCGACTCCTCTTCTTTATATTTCTGTTTGTTGCCTACATCACTCGATGAAAATGAACTTTCTAGATGAATCAAGCCCTTAGGAATCTTGTTATCTTCCACTGATATAATTTGCTTAGGCTTATAAGGTTCATTTTGAATGAAAGCACAGATGCTCTCATCACTAGGGAAGACATGCCATGATTATATATTGTCAGGGATATGAGTGTTGGCGCAAGATTGATCAGACCAGGGTCCTTCTCAGGTTACCAACAAAAGGTACCGTATAGTCTAGAGCACTGGAATTTTCATCTCCTCCAAAGAGAAGAAGTCTCACCCGAAGTGTGGCTAAGACAAAAAGATAGGGAAGGGAAAGGAGAATACTTAGGAGGGTTCACATAGCCTTCAAGATTCATCCTGATCTTGCGCAAGACAAACTAACTACATAGCATATTTGAACCCATATACGCAAGAACTGAATCTACTTAGGTTGCATAAAGCATTCAAAAATAGAAACATCATGTGAAACTTATGAAGCATACAAAAGTATTGTAAAGGTACAATGCAGAAGTATAAACACAGAATGACACAACATATTTCAAAATTTTGGACCCTTCTTTATATATTATCTTCAGATATTTCTCAGTTGCAACCTCAGAGATACAAAGTATTGCTCTGTTACAGAATCCTCCCTTTGGACCCATGTCGCAAAGCTCTATTTCCCAAAATGGTGTATTGATTACATTTACAGAACTCAAAACCCGACTTCTCAACAATAGACAACAACAAGAAGACAACAACCTGACATAGAAACAAGGGAAGAACCCTTTTACAATCATGAGTGAACAACCCATACAATCGTAATCGCCCCATGTATATAAGCTAAGCAGGGTATTTTGGCTTTGAGCTCGCATGCTTTCTTGTTCTGTTGCAACTGCATATTCCTTGTTGGTGTTGCGTTGTCCTTTTCGCAACTGATATCTGTTACTTCTCCTTGTTCTATTTCCAACTTCTTCTGTAGCTTGCACAACTCATACTATACCAAAACTGGGATTGTAGTCATTCTTGCGCAACTTCTCATCCAAAAGCGAAGGGCCCAGTAGGGCTCCGACCACAAACCTTGACTCGCCCTCGAATCAAGTATTCAACTCTTTTGCAGCTTCCAGGAGCAACTGTTGCCTTCCCTTGTCCTCATTTTCCACTTACTTTTTCTCTTCTTCTTTCACTTTCTCTTCTTCCGCCTCTTCAAATGAAGGGCCCAACTCTAGGACCATCTCCAAGGCTCGCTTGTGAACTTCTTAAAATATCCCAACTTTATCCTGCCATTTCCTAGCAAGGAGTGAGGCCTCGACAATGAACTGTTGGGTCGCATCTATAATACATCTCTTGGGCTTGGATGCGAACAAAGAGTTCCATTCAGAATCTATTGTTGCATTGAATTGACGCATTTGCATATAAATTGTCTGAATGACAGGTTGGAAGTCGCGCAACTCCTTCTTAGTTATGACTTGTGCCTCAAATAGAGATTTCATCTCATTGTCCGCTTGTTGAATCTGATCAAAATTTTGTTGTTGCTCCAACGGATCCATCGTAGCCACAAATTCTTCATTCAACACCTAGATTCTAATGTGTACATCCTCCAGAAGTCATGAAGTACCGAGAACCGAAGGATTGGGCAAACACGCATCACGTCCGTTAGGTGGGGACCGCGTGGTTGACGGGTGGTGAAAACATAGAGCGCATAGAAAAGATGGAAGTAGGTGACAGGTGGCGTACATGTGTCACCTTGGAAAGGGTCAACCCATCACTAACTTATCATGCTTTAAGGTTTCTCAAAGGAGGAGCACGAGGGCTCAACACTCCATCTCATGAAGTTGTGAGTTGTGAGGGGTGCTAGAGCTAGGCCCTAGCCAGTGGTCGCTTGTAGAGGCGCTAGCGAGGAAGGAGCCACACCCACATTGCATCTCAGGTATCGGAGGTTTGGAGAAAGAGGAGTCGAGGTCATCGACTCACAAACTCGCGAGTTGCGAGAGGCGCTTGCACTAAGGCTCGGTTGTGGTCACATGGAGACTTAAGGCTCGCGCCTAGTGTTAAGTTGTGCAGGGCAGGTTTTCACGAAGGACTTGTGGACCAGATTCGTCAGGTTCCAATAGGTATCCGAGGGAGATGCTTCGACTCGAGGAGAATTTAGAACGATCCCGTGTGGATCTCGGACAGAGGGTCGGGGGTCTACGTCAAAGTGGTATTAGAGCCTAGAACAATTTCTTTTCTTTTTGTAGCAGAGAGAAGGGAGAAAATTTTACAGCCATGCCGCCGGGAAGAAGAGATAGGAAATTACCTGATCCAGCAGTGGAAAGAGAAATGTGTGAGTTACATGTCAGGCTTGATGCTATGGAGACAACACAAAGACACATAGTCAACGTTGGGGATATCAGCGAGGCTGGAAGTGAAAATGAAGCTGAAAATGAAGGAGAAGAAGTTGGAGTCAAAGATGTTGTGGAAGAATGCCTATTCAAGGTTGTTGCAAGGATAGGTGCTAGAGAAAAAATGGACATTCCAGTGTACGAAGGCAAATTGGATGTTGAAGAGCTTCTAGACTGGGTTAGAGCTCTAGACAAATACTTCGACTATGAGGATGTCGAGGAAGATAAGATGTTCAAACATGTTGTTACCAGACTTAAAGGGCATGCAACACTATGGTGGGATGAACTGCAGGCTGACAGACGCTGCAAGGGCAAGTAGAAAATCAAAAGCCAAATATGAAAGACAAATTTATACCCAGGGATTATCAAATCACTCTATTTCAGAGGATGCAAAATTTGAGATAGAAGTTGATGTTAGTGAAAGAATACACTGAAGAATTCTACATGATAAACATCAGAGAAGGTCATCGGGAAAGCGATGATGAAAAAGTTGCTAGGTACATGAATGGTCTATGATATGACATTCAAGATGAGATGAGCATGGTGACCATTCAAAATGTGGAAGATGCTTATCAGATGGATCTGAAAGCTGAAGAGAAGCTGAGTCGGAAGCAAGGTCAGAGAGGTCGAGGTAGAAGTCAAGCCAGAGGAAAAACAATTGCCCAAGACAGAACTCAGAAACCTAAAGAAGAGGGGAAGAAAACTCAACCTGAGAGAGGAGGAAGCTCACAAGGAAGGCAATATGCTGATAGAAATACTTTTCCTTGAGCCAGAGAAAGAGGAAGAGGTAGAGGAGGTGAAGTGAAATGCTTTGTCTGTGGAAAAATCAGACATAAATCCTATGAGTGTCCATATAAGAAGAAAGATGGTGGTGAAACTCACATTGTCAAAGCTCAAGGAAGGAATGTTGAGGCAGAGGATGCTGAGGGTGGAATATCCTTAATGATGAGGAAAGTTCTCTTGAAGCTAGAGAAGGAACCAGAGAACTCGGCCCAAAGAAACAGTCTGTTTAGGACTGCTTGCAAAACCAAAGACAGAGTATGCAAGGTCATAGTGGACAACGGTAGCACAAACAATCTCGTATCTACAGAGATGGTAGAAAAGTTGGAGCTGGATACTGTTGCACATCCAAGCCCATATAGAGTTTCGTGGCTATAAAAAGGACATCAGGTAAATGTCACTAAACAATGTTTAGTTGAATTTAAAATAGGAGGATATAAACATGAAATATTATGTGATGTGATTCCCATGGATGTTTGTCATCTATTGTTGGGTAGATCATGGCAATATGATAGAAACATAGTTCAAGATGGGAGAAATAACACACACACCCTGAAGAAAAATGGTAGGACTCACATGTTGCTGTCGGTTAAGGATAAAGAGGTGAAAACATAAATGAGCAACACTGTACTTCTCATGAGTGGGAAGGAACTTCTTGATGAGGTTAAGAAGAAGGAAGACACACAATTTATTGTGGTCAGAAAGCCCAAAATTGTTTTAACCAGTACGATAATAGATGATCTACCATATGAAATTTCAGGAGTTGCTGGAAGAATTTGCTGATATAGTAGTGGATGAACTACCTTGTTCGTTGCCACCTATTAGGAGTATACGCCATCATATAGATCTTATACCTGGGTCCAGTTTACCGAACAAAGCAGCGTATAGATTGACATCACAGGAAAATGAAGAAGTTAAGAGACAGGTCCAAGACTTAATGGATAAAGGATTGATTCGAGAAAGTTTGAGTCCATGCGTTGTTCCGACAGTGCTCAGCCCAAAGAAACATGGAGACTGGAGAACGTGTATAGACTCAAGGGAAATCAATAAGATTACCATCAGATACAGATTTCCATTGCCAAGGATGGACGACTTGATGGATTGCTTGAGTGGAGCAAGATTTTTTTCAAAGATTGATTTGAAAAGTGGATATCATCAAATTAGAATGAGAGAAGGTGATGAATGGAAGACAACATTCAAGATGAATGAAGGGCTATTTGAATGGCTTGTCATGCCATTTGGATTAACGAATGCACCCAGTACTTTCATGAGGTTAATGAATGAAGTCCTGAAGGATTTCATTGGGAAATTTGTCATTGTATATCTTGATGATATATTATTTTTTAGCAAAACAGAAGCAGAACACGTAAAGCATTTAGCTGCAGTAATGAGGATATTACAGCAAGAGAATTTTTTGATCAATATGAATAAATCGTCATTTATGAGGACATAACTCATTTTTTTGGGTTTTGTTATCTCTGTAAATGAACTAAAGATGGATCCAGAAAAGAGAGATGCGATTAAGAATTGGCCATCACCGAAGAGTGTGTTTGAAGTTCGAAGCTTCCATGGTTTGGCTAGCTTCTACAGGAAATTGATCTGAAACTATAGTGGAATTAGTGCACCGATGATGGATACAGTGAAGAAAAGACATAAATCTTTTCACTGGATGGAGGAATCAGAGAAGAGCTTCAATCTACTGAAGAAGAAGATCATTGAGCAACCAATTCTGGTTTTGCCAGATTTCAGCAAGACATTCCAGGTCAGGTGTGATGTGAGTAGATTTGCAATTGGAGTGACCTTGAGCCAAGACGACAGGTCGGTCGCATATTTCAGTGAAAAATTGAATGAAGCGAAGATTAAGTACTCCACATATGACAAAGAATTATACGCAGTCATACAAGCGCTGAAGAAATGAGGACACTATTTGGTTCCCAAGGAGTTTGTTTTGTACAACGATAATCACGCTTTCCAATTTGTGGCTCACGAAATCATGATTCTGATTGACGCTATTCCTCATGAAACTTTGTGATTGTCATCACCTGATGGTCGTCGATCTTCTCCATCATTGGATCCTCACCAATGAAAACTGGTCTTTGCCCGCTCGCTTGATTTGATTCGTTATTTGACCATTTCCAGTGTTACAGACTGTGAAAATAGAGACCTGGATGGCCTGACTTAGGTTTGGGAAAACAAAGGCTCAGTGATGGAGGTAAAGGGGATAAGTGAATTCCCTTTGGAAGAGATAGATAAATTTAGGGCCCATGTCTTTTAGACATGTTGATAGGGAAAACTAGTTGGTCAAAAAGGATGAACACAATGAAAGAACAATACATGTCGGGAGGGAAAAGAAAACCATGGTCGGGTCTGCAAAAAGGGGAAAAGACAAGCAAAAAATGTAGACTTAGGTAGATAACCACAACCCCCAAGGTCTTGATAGGATTATGTGATAACACATCACATGCCTTATAGTATTCCTTAACATCTCTGTGTAGATTAGGCCACCAAAGGCCAACCTTAAGAATCTTCTACATTATTTCTTTCCCTGCGTAGTGTCCTCCTGCGATGCCTTCATGTGCTTCTGTGAGGATCGATGGTTTCTCTGCTTCCATAACACACCTCCTCAATATCTCATTAGGTCCCATATTATATAGTTGTCCAGCTATAAGTGAAAAATCTACAGTGCGCACTACCAATTGTTTCTTCTCAATAATTGGAATTGTATAGTCACTAGGTGCGAGTCCTATTGACAGGAACTGTACTATCTCCACGAGGTGATCATCAACCTTCCTAACAACAAACAACTGTGCATCTGGCAGTGTATCCTCCAAACTAGTAAGCTCTTCTCCATGTTCCAACCTCGACAAGTGGTCATGACCTTTGTTCATTCTTCCCGGCTTAACCATGATCTCGAAATCATATTCCTGAAATAACATAAGCCATTTGCATATTATTCCCCCCAACACTGGCTTGTTGACTAAGTATTTAAGCACAAAATGATCAGTGAACATCCTCCCAACAAGTAGTGGCAGAAATTCTATAACACATACACCATGGCTAATCCTTCTCGCTCAGTGGTGGTGTAATTAATCTCAATTGTTGATAGCTTCCTGCTAGCAAAGGCTAATGGGTGGTCAATGTCTCAAGATCCCAGTTGTGCTAACACTGCTCCTAATGCGATAGAATATGCATCGACATGCATGTGAAATTCCTTACTCAAATCTGGGAAAACCAGAATGGGTGCAGTAACCATTTTCTGTTTCAGTGTGTCGAATCTCTGTTAGCAATCTTCTTTCCAATGAAACTTACAGTCTTTCTTTAAAAGCTTCTCCATGGGTGATGTGATCTATGCATAGCCCTTAATGAACTTCCTGTAGTATTTGGTATGTCCCAACGCAGTGTGCAGTTGTTTGACTGAAGTAGGAGGGGGTAGATCGACTATCATGGCAATCTTGGATGGATCTACTAGCAATCCCTGCTTACACACAATATGGCTCATCAACACTCTGAAGGGTGAAAAGAAGATGCACTTATTTAAGTTCAAGGAAATATGACACTACTTGCACTTATCCAACATTAGTCTTAAACATTCAATATGATTTTGAAAAATCTGAAAACATCTCAGTCATCAAAATATGCTTCCATGAATTTATGTAAAAACTCCTTAAATGCTTCAACCACCACCCTAGAAAAGATGGTTGGTGTGTTCTTCAATCCAAATGGCATCACTGTATACTAGTAGGATCCCCATTCTGTTGCAAATGTTGTCTTATGGCGATCTTCCTTGGAAATCCTGATATGATGGTATCCTGAAAATCCATCTATAAAAGAATATACCTCCTGTCCTCCTACATTGTCTAACACTTCATCAGTGAATGGTGTAGGGAATGGGTCATGCAAACAAGAATCATTCATCTTCCTAAGATATACAAAGATCATGATTTCTCCTTTATTCTTATCTTGTACCACCACAGGGATAATCCACTCTTACTCTTCAACAGGTTCTATGATTCCTGCTTCTAGCATTCTGTCAAGTTCAATCTTCACTTTCTCCTTATATTTGGGGTTCAATCTGTAGGGTCTCTGTTTGACTTGCCTTGCATATGGTTTCAAAGGAATCCTCATCTCTCCCATGGGCCCTTTAATTCCCTTAATATCAGTGAACTTGGTTGGAAACAAGTCCTGATACTCATGTAGTAACTCTGTGATCGTGTCAATGGTGGAAACATCCCAATAATCTCCAACATTAAGAATTTTTGGTGTCTGTTCTGTTCCAATGTTGATTTTTATTTTATTTTAATTGGTTGTCCAACAAAAGGTAGTTCGATTCTTGGTCCTTCTACATCTCTTTGGCCTTTTGTTTCTGTGATGTTCACATTCCTAGGGTCATTGTCTTCAACAACATTGATATTGTAACAACCTTGCAACTTCTAAAGAGGCGCAGCCCATTCATCCTCGTCTTGCTCCAAAGGGAGGCTAGGTGCCTCCTCGAACACTTTCCATCTTACCACCTATAATGCTTGATCTACTGTAGGATATTGGCTTTTAAACAAAAAGGTAGTTACAAAGTTCTGGGTCATACCTTCCCAATCTGCAGTGATGAGGCACAGTTTTTCTTGAAGATACCAGTTGATGGGAGTTGTGTCCAATGTGTTAATGAATTTGTGTACCCACTGTTGTTGAGGAATGTTTCTCCAGGATTCCTCGCAACTTCGCACATGGTCCTTCAGACAACTTTGAACTATGTACCTAACTTCACAGCCTTCTACTTCCTCTGAAAATCGCATTGTCATCAAAGTGTGACATTGTACCCAGTTTGTAATATTATTTTTGTGTGTCCCCCACCATCTCGTTGGAGTTGATTTCAGGGCCTCATCCATTGCCAACAATCTTTGTTGTGTTGGTACAATTTCTTCAAAGTTCACTAAGAATGCTTCTAAGTGATTTAGACCATCAAAGGTGGGAAAGTTACTTAATGTTGTCCCGATCCAGCGAACTTCTCTGGTTAATATAACACATTTCCTTGTAGATACTTCGCACATTTTTTTCTGTCAGTTCTCAAGTGCTTCTTCTGAATCCAATGAGCATGCGATGTCACTTCGCCAGCTCAAATTCCCACCTGTTGTAGGATTAATGTAGTCTTGTTGTCTGGCTGTTAATTTGTATATGTTTCCTAGTTCATATGTGTGGTCTTCTTCTCTGATGGGTTCTATGTATCTATGACCTTCATCTGGATCCAAAGGTGCAATGACCCTAAGGCCATCTCCTTCAAACACCATTCTTCTTTTCTTTAAATCAACCACAGTGGAATTATTGAAAGTCCAGTCAATTCCTAACAATGCAGGGTAAGGTCAACTATCATCAACTATCTCAATCACCTCAAAGTTTGCTAATGTCCTTACTCCGTCAATGTCCACAGGGACATGCTCTAGTCTGCCAAAGGGGCTTACAACTTTATGATTAGCCATCCTAAGCCTGATAGGGGAATAGATCAACTTAAGTTTTCCCATTAGTGCCCAGGTCTGCTTCGTCATGAAATTTACCTCTGACCCTCAGTCGAGGACCACATAGTCTATATCGTACTCTCCAATCTGAGCATTAATGTGTAGTTATTTATTTGTCCTTCTCTTATTGGATAGTTGATGTACTGCTTTATTCAACAAATAATTTACCCTTCCTATCTCATACTGTTTGACCAAATTTTTTAGTTCTTGTATGGATTTTTCATCTTTAATCAACTCAATAAACGTATACAAGAAACTGACAAGTTTACTCATCTCTGTTCCATCTCCGGGTGAAGTAGACTGATCAAATTCCAGAGGCATTCCACATTCTCTTACTTCTGGTTGAACCTTTGATGAAGAATCTTGATCTCTTCTGAATTCCTTTCTTGCTTGAATATATGCTTCTCTTTCCTTGGATCAAACTCTCGTGTCTTCTTTGCAACTATCCTGATTCCTGATTCTTTAGTATTATTTCCTTGGATCACTCTGTCTTCTCCTATAACAATGCCTCCTCTAGTGATAACAATGACTCTCAGATCTACTCCGCAAGGTTCTACATTGATTAGTTGTATTTTCTAGTTTCCTCCTCATTTCTCCTGAAGCTTATCCAACAATTCTGGACATTCCTCGATAACATGCTCGACTGAGTTGCAATAGCTGCAAATGGTACAAGGGTTTTGATAGTCCCTTTCCAAGTGTCCTGGTTGTGCGAAGTTATAACATATGATTTGTCCTCGACCTCGACCCATACCTCCTCCTCGTCCTCTTCCTCAAAATCCACCACGAGGGTTGAAGTTTCCTCTCCCAAGGGAATTGTACTACGCAGTGATTCCTTCTTGATGTACTTCACCTTGAATTTTGTATATATCCCTCGACCTTTCATGCATGAGATCGTAATCCCTACAATCCCTGTCATCATGTCATACCGACTTACAGAACGTGCAATACATATTTGTGAGTGTCTGGACATATTTTTGCAAATAGTAACACCCACTAGAGCGATGTCAATTTCTACATACCTCGCACTAGGGTAGGGTAACTTGCTTCAAAGGGATCGGAGCTCTAGAGGCAAAGTATTCATGAAATAGGGGACAATGCTCCTTGTCATGGAATTTTGATTTTCATCTGATACACCAGATGTCTTCTCTTTTATCTTTTCCCTTGTCTTTCTTCATATCTTCGACCTGCAGTGATGAGCTAGTTAGATGACTAAAGATTTGACTCATACCTAAGCTAGATTCTCCCATTGGGGTTGATTCTAATTTCATGGTGATCTCCAGTGCCTCAGCCTAGGAAGTAATCTTTTGTTGCATCATAGGAACTCTTATGTGTGGCAAGAGGGAAACAATGAAACATTCCTTGTTCTGCTCATCTGGGATCTGTGTAAGGTAGCTAGAGAGGTAGTGGGGGGCCCCAGAGGGCCCATAGTGATAACAGTGGAGGTAATTCAATGTAAGGTGGACTAGATCCACTATATTATTAAATAATACCCACTATGGTAGTTAAATATAATAAATGGGTAATTAGATATAATAAATGTAAGAGGACTTCTTAGAAGGTTCTACTTCTAGAAGATTCCTCCTCTAGAATGTTCTTAGGTGATGGTAGCACTATATAAAGGGATTCAAGCAATGTAATGAGACATGAAGATAAATATTGTATTTGGAGCAGTATCTCAATAGGAGGATGCCCCCTCGAAGAGGCAAGTGAACAGGAGAGGATCCTTTCCATAATAAGATCCATTGTATGGTGTTGCCCTACCTCAAGGGTTTGATATAATAAAGTTGTGATTTTCTATATTGTTCTTCTATATCTGTTGTGGTGATTTTGTATTCAGTATTGGTTCTTAACAAGTGGTATCAGAGCACTTTCCTTGGCAGACATTGTGGGCAAATATTTTTGCAGATTTTTTTTTCGGAGAAGAAAAAAGAGGGCCGCGAAATTATAGAAAATTTTGGTATATTTATGTACAAAATTTGTAGAAACAGGTTGTATATCTGAGTTCCTCTCATAAAAACACCCAATTTGAAAAAACAAATCGTTCGAAACGGAGTCCGGAAGGTCAAAATATTGAAGTTTTAAAATCTGCAATTTTCAGGGTTTTTTTCGCGGATGGAAGCGCGATTTGTTTTTATTTTTGTAGCCTATGGAGGCCTAATTTTCTCAAACAAATTACATATCTGAGTTCCTCTCACAATTTCACCCAATTTCAAAAAAAAAATCAGCTAAAACGGAGTCCGGGAAGTGAAGTTATGAGCATTTTGAATTCAACAGTTTTTTAGGGTTTTTTCAGAAAAAACCGTGATTTTCTGTTGTAACTTATTGTTCTATTTTTTTTGGGTTTTTTTGTGATGGTTGCGGGACCGAAGGGTTCATAGGGTGYTCAGATGGCTATTTCTTCTCAAAACCTCAAATAAATTCTTGAAGCATTCAAATCTCAATTGTATGACACATTGTGTGACACATTGCATGACAAATTTCATGACCTTGCAGATGGCCTCAATAATAGTCTTCGTAGTTCATTGGATAGCATGCAAGAGAGATTTCTCATCAGGGATGAATATAATCAAGAAATATATGCTTGGTATGATTTTTAGGACGATTCTGATGATTGGTATATGGATAGTTGTCATTTCTGGGATGATAACCACTTCCATATTTTATTTGATGACTCTACTCCACCTTCTGTAGAGAACATCAATGTCCCACATCAGGAGCTAGTTACCAGTGTTCAGTCTACATATTCTACAGTGGTATTATTCCTTCCAGATTCTGCTACGACCCTTTTCCATTATGTGGTTGGATCTTCTTATTTGGATCCACATGATAGGTGTCAGTCTTTGGAGCATCATTTGGAGTTGGTTATTGGGTTCCAAAATCTTCCACGGGGAGTTCACATGAGCACTTGGACATGGGACCCGGGATTACAATGGTGGTTGGACTAATTTAGCATGGTGGATTTCCTTTCTACATGGGACCTTGGTTCTTCAGTCTTCTTCAGCATTATGGTCCACAATTATCCATGGGACCCTGGTATATGGTTGTACATCAAGCATTGAGAGCAACACTTTCATAAGGGGGATGGAATGTAAGGTAGCTAGAGAGGTAGTGGGGGGGGCCAAAGGGCCCATAGTGATAATAGTGGAGGTCATTCAATGTAAGGTGGACTAGGTCCACTATATTATTAAATAAGACCCACTATGGTAGTTAAATATAATAAATGGGTAATTAGATATAATAAATGTAAGAGGACTTCTTAGAAGGTTCTACTTCTAGAAGATTCCTCCTCTAGAATGTTCTTAGGTGATGGTAGCACTATATAAATGGATTCAAGCAATGTAATGAGACATGAAGACAAATATTGTATTTGGAGCGGTAGCTCAATAGGAGGATGCCCCCTCGAAGAGGCAAGTGAACATGAGAGGATCCCTTCCATAATAGGATCCATTGTATGGTGTTGCCCTACCTCAAGGGTTCGATATAATAAAGTTGTGTTTTTCTATATTGTTCTTCTATATCTGATGTGGTGCTTTTGTATTCAGTATTAGTTCTTAACAATCTAAAAATGCAAATGGCCTGTCGAGGTCTTAAATCTCTAATCAAACTCCCACACAGGTTCAACTATTCTTTGCCTGATTTCTTTTAGTTTTGTAATGCACCGCGACTATGATTTAGGTTTCTTGAATTCGACAGTTAGCATAGTCTTAATGGAATTCAATGATTTAGGTGTAGCTCCTTGGACAAATTTCATGTACCATCTCAGTGCACGACCTCTTAGGGTAGTGTTGAACTGAGCTAGTCTGACAGCTTCGTCAATGATATTCTTAATACTCCACACAACTTCACATAGAGACCAGTGGTGATCAGAATCTTCAGATCCATCTCCTCTAAAGGTGGGTAACCTCATCTCATCTGCCATAGATCTTCCTAGGTTTCCTGACTGAGTATGTAGTGGGTTGCTAGTGACAGTGCTTTGAGAATTCAGATGACTTAGGTTACTCTGGTTACTTAACGTTGTTGAAGAAACATGAGGAATAATAGTAATTACTTCAACAGTCAACGCAGTTCTTGAAGTTTTTGGCTCTTCTCGGTGAGGTTCCTCTGTCCTAGCGGATTCTGAATGATCTTTGTCTATCATATCTGCCTCTTCTCCATAGTAGAACCCTTCGTCTCCGTAGTTATTCTTAAATAGGTTCGTGAGATGAACTTCTTTGAACACTCTCCCACTGCGCGTATGTCCAACCTCTGTGTTGTTGTTGTTTTCTGAATTTTTGAACATTAGCTCTTTCAATCTAACTGATTACTGTATCTTCAAGATGTTATTCTCATGAAATAACATCTTGATCTTCAACTTCAGAAAATGTAAAAAATTTCCTCTAGGTCCCTTAAACAAATATCTCTATGCTTGGCTATACGATTCCACTCTGTCAACAACAAACTCAGTGATATACCCTCCGATGGTACTATCAAACCAATGATCTACTGCTCTTGACATGGCATTTTCAACTCTCTTGATCTTCTTGATCAACGTCGACATCCAAACCACAGGTGGTCGAAGTCTTACTTCGAACTAGGTATCTGCTAGCCTAGCTAGCCAGTCATATAGCTCTCGATGGATTCCTCCAAAGAAAATCTCGTGTATATTAGTAAAGATATATATTTCCAACGAATCCTTTGTACCAAGAATGGGGTTCTTGTTATGGGCTTCGGTGAAGTCCTTTTCTTGATCTTCTATCCACTTCTGAATATCTGTCTTTGATGGAAACCACCTTGACATTCCCTCAAGAAGATTCACGTCCCGACAACAGAACCATTTGGTGGCACAGGGGTAGACCCAAGGTTCAACTCTAACAAAGCACCATCAAGCCCTAACTATTGGCCCTTTCGGTAACACTTGTGAAGTAGATGCAGTCTCACCCGAAGTAGCTATAGGGGGTTGCAGGACACAGGTGTCTACAACCAGAGGAAATGTAGAGTGGATTCACAACAACAACACATAGTCACCTAGTTATTCTTTATCTTCCTTAAACCAATTGCGCAAGTATATTTTGAGATATAACACAATATCACAATAACAACATATCAAATGACATAGAACATAGCATCAAACACATGTAACACAAGATATACGTGGTTCACCCTCTCCCTAGGGCTACATCCACATAACTATGCTTTATGATATATTAAGATGGAAGCATAGAGTTCTTATCTGCGCTCTTAACTAGCAGATCTTCTCTTCTTCTCTCTCTTTCTCTCCTCTCCCTGCGCACCCATCTATAGGGTTGATCTTCGCACCCAGCTGAAGATATTACAATACATAAGGCCCTCACACACAACACTTCTCTCTCACACAATAGTACCCACTCGATCACACAACAAAAATGAAATCTCAACCAACTTACCACCAACCCATCCCAGGTCCTTTAGACCTTTATTTATACCTTACAATATCTCTTGGACACCCTTAGGTTGAAACCTAAGTGCAAAACCCTAGATACCAAAACCTTAGGTGTCTAAAACCCTAGGTCAACTTGACCTGCATTTTCAGGGCTTTGCCAGCCTATCTTTCCTTCCTTCACACACAGTGCTCCAAAGCATCTGTTGACATCTTCTTTCGCTTGTTGAGTTGTCCACGATCCATATTCCTTGTTGATATTGTCATCCTTGATCTCCGCGTCCAATGACTTGCTTTCTCTTACTTTGCTCTATCTTTTCTTCTCTTTTGCTCACTTCGACCCAATATCAGTCACTGTGTTTTCCGTGCAGTTCACATTTTGTCATTTCTCCCTTAATATTCCCTTGATTCCATAACCAAGGGCCAACAGTCCCTGATGTTCATGATTGTTGAATTAAACAAGTTAATGAATTTGGGATTTGGCACAAATTGCATGCCTCCCAACTCGTCTGGAATGATACTCCAGAAGATGTCTATGTTCATCTAAGGGAACAAGACTGGATCTGTTAAGTCGATATTGAGGAGCTTAACTTGCTCCACCTTCCCCTTGAGATCACCCATGACCTCAACTCGGGGGTCGCATGGCTCATCTGGTACTGCATCTTTGGACACAGCGCTTCAACTTCCTGTAGATCTCGGCATTTTTTGTTCTATGTTATGAGCAAATTCTATGGTGAAACAAGGATTGGGGATTACAACTATGGGTCTCAGGATTACACATGCTTGCTCGCTCTACAAAATTTGAAAATCGGTAAGTGCTTTTTGAAAACAATGCATTCTACAATGAGTTCTCAGAGCCTTATACTCAGGCTTAGCTGGAAAATTGAATAATAACTGTTGTTCATCATGACCCTATGGACACAACTTGGATCTGAGTTTTCCAACGTGACGGCTTAACAACGTAAATCTTATTGGGCGATTCTCACATTTATTGTGCAAGATGGATAGGGACGTGGCTGATTTCAAACCTTACCGTTTGATAGATGAGAATCCCGGTGCGAATACCAATGGCATCTTCGTGTATCGGGACTTTATGGCTTAATTGAATTTGGATGGGGTATCGTAATAACAATAAAGGTTGTGACTAGACCGGGTTCGTGAGGCACATGGACTCAGATTGTGTTCGGATTCATTCTCCCTCCGACCACAAAGGGGTCCCCATCATATTAATGACTATCATTAATGGGTTCTTGTCATTTCTTATCCTTCATTGTTGAGTAAGAAGTTATGCATCGAACAACACTTAGACAGAAAAATAAATGAACTACATGTCGTGATGCAACACTGCACACATCAACTTTATTAACTGAATTTACAGAAATTGCAGAAAAACTCAAATCTAACTACTATACATGCTCCTTCGGACTAGAGAAAAAGTCTTTTAGCTCAGTTATGAGACATATAGGGTTTTAGGCGATTGTTATTCACCCATCATGGCTGCAACATACCATCCAGTTGCACAAGTCTGACTGCTCCAGAAGCTCGCATCCCTGCAAATATAAATGGTCCCAACCAATGCACAATTTGCTAGGATGCTTCTAGTACCGACTGTCATAGAGTAGGACCTTGTCTCCTTGGACAAATGCTTTAGTCTTAATGTGTCTATCATGCCAAGCTTTCTGCCTTGCTTTCTCAACTGACTAATGGAAGTCTGCTAAAAACATGGTCTCTTCAAGCTCTTGTAACTCCATTAGTCTCTATGCAATTGATTCCTCCTCCGACATGTGTGTGATCTGTGCAATGTATAAACTTGGAGTAATGAATTCTGCAGGCACCACAATCTCTTTCCCATAAACTAGATGAAATGGAGTGTACTTGTGGAGTTACTTCATGGTTGTCCTCTAATACCATAGTACTTCAAGTACTCTGTCATCCCAATCTTCCATGTTTACGCAACAAACCTTCGTTAACCCTCGCTCCAAAATCTTGTTGAATACCTCTACTATTCCATTGGCTTGTGGGTGGTAGGGGTTTCTTTTGTGATGTTGGATCAAGAACTCTGTTGTAATAATTTCTATGGTACTACTGATAAAATGAGCTCCCTGATCACTGGTCAGGCTCCCAGGACATCCAAATCAAGTGATAATATTTTTGAAAATGAACCTAGCAACAATATCGGTCGAGCAATCCTGAACAACTGCTGCCTCAGCCCAACGTGTAAGGTAGTCAGTAGTGGTAATAATGTACCTAGCCTTAGAATGCTTAGTTGTGGGGTTGATCGGCCCAAAGAAGTCAACTACCCACTTCTCAAATGCCTGAAAAGATCAAACTGGTTGAAGTGGTAATTCATCTCATCGTGACGGCTTACCCACTCTTTGACACACATCGCATGATCTAACATATACCTTTGCATCCTTGAAGAGCATGGCCCACCATAGTCTATCTTGAAGAACTTTCTGCGCAGTGGCCTTTCCTCCGACATGACCTCCAACAAATCTATTGTGGCATTCCCACAGTATATCCTACCTTTCATGATCCAAGACACATCTACTGAGGATACTATCTAGTCCCAATTTATACAATTGCGCTGCAATCATCTAATAGTCTACTACTCTAACAACCATATGGAATTTATGGGTTGCGGAATATGTTTCTGGATAAGCTCATGTACTTAAGAAGTGTTGGACAACTGAGAGGGGGGGTGAATCAGTTATTACCATGCTTAAACAATTATGATTATTTTAAACTCTTTACAAAGCCCTCAATGACAATCACAATAATGCAGGGAGGTAAGCAATTAGAACATTCAAAATCAATCACACACATGAAATATATAGAGACAGATATTTCATGAGGAAACCCATGAAAGGAAAAACCTCTCCTTCTTGATATGATAAGTAATCTTCATTTTCTGTACATTATCATTCTTATGAGCACCAACTCATTGTGAGGCTACCACCTCTATTTTGCAAGCTGCAACTTGTTGAGAGCACCAACTCTCTGGTTTCTCTAGCACCCACTAGAAGGAAGAACCAACTCCCTAAGTGTTCCAGCACCAACTTTCAGTCACACGGGCATCGACCTGTATAACAAAGAAAAATAGTTCTCCCTTGCACCACCCTGTTTTTCTGAATGCAACCAAATGGAGGCTACAACTCCCTGTGTTCAAGCACCCACTTGAAACTCTGAGGACCACAGTCCTCCCTAGCAT
This sequence comes from Picea engelmannii, assembly GCA_009831015.1. Taxonomy (NCBI): domain Eukaryota; kingdom Viridiplantae; phylum Streptophyta; class Pinopsida; order Pinales; family Pinaceae; genus Picea; species Picea engelmannii. The sequence goes on from ML776728.1 coordinate 693,044, forward strand.
CTCCCTACCACCCTGAAATATAAATCTTTTCTTTCTTGAATTTATCACAGTGATACAACATTTATCTATGGCTTACTAGTCTCATCACTGTTCTGCTACACTGCTCCGCTCTGCCTACATCAATGTCTCTCTCTTTGTGTCTGCTTCACTTTATTTTCTTCTCTCAGATATGAATTTATGTTCCTTGCTTATTCTATGCTTTATGCTCTATGTCTTCTTTCCATTCTATGCACCACACCTCTTCTGTGTGCTTCATATCCTGCACACAACATGGTTCTACCCGCATGAATCACACTCAACCGTCCCTCCTATCTCATCTCTGTTCTATGTTTTCATACTCTCTGTGCACCTTCTACATACTTCATGTCATGCCTCTTCACTGCGTCATAGTTCTCCCTACAAGTCATTCACTTCCTCTCATACTCTCGTCTGCATGGCTACCCAACTAGATCCATTCACTTCTTTGTTCTGCATTTATTTCTCACATCGAGTCATCTACTTGATCATCATACAAACTGTTGTGCCTCTTTTGCCACCTAGATGAGCAAAACATAGGTGCTTACAAGCTTATTTGGGTTTGCTAAGCAGGACAACTGTAATGAAAAGGGTTAGAGAAAGAAATATAAAAGAACAACTAAGAAATAAAATAACAACTAAACTAGTGAGCATAGGGACATAAGAACAAAAGAAACAATAAGACCCATGTCACCAATGGTAAGGTTTATATCAATGAAAGAAAACACCAAGAAGAAAGAGGACTATGAGTCCCTTCTTCCTCCAAGGGAGAGATCTTGGACCCCCACAGATAAGCTCTTCTTACAACGTTGAATGAAAATGGTGAAAGAATTCTTTGCTAATCCACTCAAGGGGTGAGATGGATTGCCCAATGTAATGGTGCTAGTATACTCTTGATGAGAATAGAGGATTCCTCAAGAGAATAGTAGCAGCATAACTTTGCTATTGAATTCCTTAAGAATGAAGTGCACCCATGGCCTTGTTTTATAGCACCTCTTTGAGGTATTGTGCAACCAGCTTGTAGTGTGAAAAGAGGCTAATTAGGGAATTTTTAGGTCTTTTACCAACCACCCAGTTGGATCCAGTCTAGATTTGAGTGTCAAATCAACTTGGAAGCTGAACTAGAAGTGGGTGGGAGGCCGACCACTCTCATAAATGTGTCATTCTTAGATGTGTGCAACTATTAGTGACCACATTTGCGCATTGGGCGCATGTGCGCTTTTCCTGCATTTCTATTTTGCGCATGTGCACGCGCGCCCTGTGTAGTCACAGCGCACTTTAATTTTGTCACTGGTTGTATAGTTTTTGACCCTTTGGAAATGATTTTGTGGTAATTTTGGTCCATGGGTGACCTCATAACTGTTTGATGATGCTCAATTCTTGTAACCATTTGCGGACGGAATTTCAGTGATAATAGATGCCCCCTGATGGATGAGGTTAGTGTAAGTTTTAAACCTGCGAAGTAAATCAATGCATATATATTCTTAACCAATACAAAAATTAATCAATGGCTCATACACATAGTACACAGAGATTTTTACCGGAAACCCTCAACCAGGAAAACCTTTCTTATTTTCATTATATCGAATTTCACCATTCGCCATACAATATATACAATGTTTTTAGGTATTCCGTAGATACCAAAACCCTAATCCCTTAATCCAGGATTAATTTACAAATCAACTAAAAATAGCAAAAACCGTCCAAAAAAAATTTTCGGGGCGTTGCCCCGAACGCTGTGCGTAACCAGGGGGGGGCATACCTGCCCCCCCCTGGGACCCCCCTAGGAAAGTGCCCAACGCACACGACAGAGCCCTAGGTAAAGGGATTGTCAGACGTAGTTGTCGTATCTGACGCACCCACACACACACACATGCAAAGAATATAACACACACCCAACAGTTAGGACCATACGTATAGCTGAAATTCATCAATGTTTCTTCTACTGAAGGTGTCGTTGTAAGAGAGAGAGTGATAGTGGGATTGTCAAGAGTTACCCGTTGAAGGGAAAAGGGAACCTGTAGAACCCAACCTTCCATAAGGTGTGTAAAAATAAACTGTGTACAAATAAGGCGGGCATGCCTCATGCTCGTGTCATGTAACTCAGAAAAGGAATGGTGTGTTGATGTAGACAACTACAACGCCCTTGGGGGCGGTCATGATAAAGGCAGAAGACAAGGTTGAAGAGGAACATACTCTAAACAGTAGGTAGTGACATCTGTAATAAATATCATGGATTTTGTAGGCATTGATAGCCCAACCAAGTTCATAGGTCTTTGGCAAATATAAGAGATAACTGCAATAGTCGCAAACTAAGACCCACCGTAGCATGAGAAAGTGTTGAAGTTGAATGTTATGGGGGTCAACAACAACAGGGAGAAATTATGGTTCTCCCTGTGTCACCCGAGACCTCTCATTGGAAATGTAATGAGAGTCAAGATACTGTCGCCCTTCTTGAAACTATGTTGATGTCGACAAAAAAGAGGGACACGACTCCAAGAAGCAAAGGGCTTCGTGAAATCTACTAGGTGAGGTTAGGAACTAGAGGAGGTACATGGACAAAGTCAAGATGTATGAAGACTCAAGACTACCCTTGGTTGGGGGTATATGTGAAGTATAAGTGGTTGCAACCGTTCAAACAGGTCGAGTGTCATGGGGACAACAAGACGTGGGATAAGGTGTGCCAGAGGCGGGACAAAGTGAAAAAACTCAGAGGGCAGAGGTAAGTGGCATGTGGGATACTCGGAGTATATTGACGATGTCAACCAGGGTAGATGATAAGGAGTGCCCCAACCAAGGGCGACATGGGTTGTGTTTTCCAAAAAGGGAAGAAGGTTGCCAAAGGGGACGACAAAAAGATATTTAAATGATGGAAACAAAGGCTTGTTACAAAATAAATAAAGAATAATTTGGGATGAGTGTACAAATACATAAATGGGTGCCCCAATGTAATATGGTTGGGCTGGTTAGGGCACAATTTGCTTGGAGAACTGGTGTAGGGTGGGGGCCCCATGGGTGGGTTTCTGTATGAGGTAGGTGAAATGGATGAAAATTTGCAGAGGGGCAAACTGATTTTGGATGAAATGGAGGGTGCATGATACTGCGGAGGTGTAGTCAAAATAGAACCTTGAAGAGATAATCTGGGAGTCCAGTGGGAAAGCTAGCAAAATGAGGAGAAGAAGTTTGTGGTTGATTCGCGGCATGATGTAAGACTATCGGGACTCCCATCCCTAAAGGGTTGAAAAAAATCATGAGTGTCAAAGTGCAAAAGGGTGCTATGAATGGGACGACTCATGTGGGGGAGAGTGCTATTGGGTGACAGTACCTAAGATGCAATGGAGGTGTTGGTACTGTAGAGCTGGAGATGGGGATCCTAGAGGCAATTGTCAGAGGGTGTGACTGGAGATGCAACTGAGATTCAGAGGGAATGATTACATGCCAGTGCTGATTATATACATGAAGGGGTTGCGTTGATGTATGATGCCCAAGTACCTGCACACATGAAAACCAAATACCCGACGTCAACAATATCTGAAGAGAATCGAACATACAAGCATTTATTTGATAAGTTTGAACATGAGCATGCGTACCTGGATGGGGTATGAAAAAAAAATGGCGCCCCAGGGGCTAAGGATACAAACTAGCCTAGGGATGGTCTTGATGTAGATGACAAGATGTTGATCTCGTGGCTGAAGACAGATCGAAAAATGGACACCCGGAGTTCCCAGAATGGTGATTGGAAGTTTGGCAGAAAGGCCTATATATAGTTGTAGGGCCCATATTGCCACCTCATTTGTACTTGCTGCCAGAGTGACTGGACGAGAGGTATTCAGAGGAGATTTGGAGATTCCAGGAGAATGAGGCAGTCGATCTAGGACCAACGAGCTTCAGGTTGGTAGTCTTATCGTCTTGCATAGAAGTAGATTTTCAATTTCCGGGCAGGGTCTGTACGGAGGGCCGTACAAGGGGTTTTATGGGTGTGGGCCCCCCATTGCGCAGGCGATCTGGAGATATGTGCGCATGAGTGCGCTCCTATTATCCAGATAGTCACGCATGGGTGTGCCCATAGGGGGGACAAAGGTGCACATGATATGCATGCCTGTTTGCTACATAGTCGTGCATGGGTGCACGACTGTGTAGTGGACAGGCGCGCTGTGATGCACGCCTATGTTCGTGACAGGGGCGCATGGAGGCGCCCCTATAGGGTGAGCAGGCGTGCACGTATGTGCACCTGTGGGATGGAAAGGCACGCCTGTGTGCGTGCCTATGGGGTGAACAAGCGCGCATATGTGCGCGCCTGTGGGTTAAACAACCGCGCCTTGGGGGCAAGACTGACGGGTGTAAAACGTATATTTTTTAATGTTTTTTATGGTCAATATGGCTGACCTAGGACTGCATTATGTGTTTGCAGGCGATCATTTGGCACGATGCCAGTTAGTTGGCGAGAGTGGGATTGGTCCCAACTGATGGATGCCGTGGCTATTGAGGAGCCGGGGGTTTGTGCCACTTTGGCAGCCTGTGGGCTACTAAAGTTCTTCGAGTTCCCGTTGATACAGGCGCAGAAGTATTTCCTGCAGTTTCTGATCCGGATGTGGAGTCTGGACCTGCATTGCTTTAGGGTGCAGGGATAGTAGATTTCCTTCACTGCGGTGGAGGACATATACTTTTTGACTGGGCTCCCTTTTGGGGAACGCCCCTATCGGCGGAGCCAGTGTTACCTATGAAATTGTTGTTAGTGACTTTGGGCTGGAGGTATTGTTCGAGGGAGAACTACATGTCGGGCTCCATCGTGAGCATCAGAGTGATGGATGCTCTAGTGCATCATTGTGTAGTGGCGATGATTGTGAGGGTGTATGGGTCCCTCGCGACTCAACGGATCAATGGTGGTCAGCTGAGTGTTATGGGGAGGGCACTGGCTGGGGAGCACTTTGCCTGGGGGTTGAGGCTGCATGCCAGGATGGTGGGGTAGCTAGACAGATGTCGGTCTACTGACATAGGGGAATTTTCCTTTGGGTCCATCTTGGTGGCCTAGTTTTTGGAGAGGGTGCCAATGTTGCGCCCTAGGATTTTATTGGGCGCTCCGTGTGCGCGAGAGCCATGATTGAGGCAGTGGTCGACGATTTTGGTTCGCCATGGTGGTGGTGAGGGTGGCCATTTTTTCACAGCTGAGGCAGCCCAGGTGTGGCGACAGATGTCGTAGGTGATACTGCAGTATCCATACACTGGTGTTGACTTCCGGGGTGATCCAGACATGGTGTTACCTCCAGGGAAGTTGTTTGACCATCGAGGTATGTTTATGAGTTTGATATGTTGATTTTTGAGATAGCATGACATGTGTATTTTATATAGATGTTGATACTATCATTTGTTTTGTTTGTATGTGCAAATGTGGGACCTCGTGGGTGCGAGGTTGAGTTGTTGAGAGTGTTGGCTCACGAGGAGTCAAGGAGACTACCGCGGGTAGGAGAGAGACGTCGGCGTGAGGACGTCGAGGCGAGACCAGCTGAAGATGAGAGAGCGACGAGGAGACACCGTTTTGATGACCCAGGTGCCGGGCCATCGCATGCTCCTCTGGTGGACGCCGAGGGAGATTTTGAGGATATTTGTTGCCGCCTAGAGGCGGTGCTACAGGGCGTGCCTGAGGGCATGTGGTCACACATCCAATATGAGGGCATATTGGAGCAGTGTGTGGGAGTTTCGTCGACGTGGTGGGTCATGGTGCGGCGAGCAGCAGTAGCAGGTGCGACTATGACCAGATGGTTACCTCCCGGTCCTGAGGGACCAATAGTGGGTGGGGGACCACCGCCTGAGGGAGGGGCAGGAGGTGGTGCTCTAGAGGCACCTTGAGTAGTGCTCTATGTATTTTTTTATTTTGTATATAAGTTGGTGAGCCCATTTTGGTGTAGTGGCACCAGTTTTGTACCGAGGTGCGTCACTAGCCTGCGTATGTTTGTATATTTGTATGTAAACATTTTGATGGCAGTGCGGACCGATTTATATATATATGAGTATACATTTTGGGGTATATGTGATGTTTACATGTGTTTTTTAATGTGTTGATGATGTCTAATCTATATATGCTATGACAAATTTTGATAGTTTTATGTGTGTGTAGAGGTATCTTGATGTGATATATGCCAATCTAACACAATGTTAGCTAAATTATCTATAATTGGATTCAAATGTCTTGGAATATGTGTAAATGTAATATAATCAAAATGTCGAGATAAAAGTCTAACTTGCAGGTATTTGCGAAAGAGACAAGGATCGCGAATGCAGTACACATTGTTGAGCTGGAGGACGACTAGTTGAGAGTCGAGAAAGACGCTAAGGTGATGAATACGATGATGCTGGGCATCGACGAGGAGGCCAATGGTGGCAGTGTATTCATCTTGGTTGTTAGTTGCAGAACCCAAACATATGCTTCTAGAGTGGAGCATTTCATGTGAGGGGGTATAGAGGGCCCAAGCTACCGAAGCGAGATTTTGTGTCCAACGGCTGACGCCGTCGGCGTAACCGATGTGGTAGGCCGGTGGAGGAGGCGTCTGTCAATAGCACAAATGATATTTTAGACGTGAGGGATGGAAAAAGATTAAAAAAACTATAAAAGAAATAACCTAAAGTAGAATGGCTATGCTTAGGCATAAAATTTCTTTAAGTATAACCCGTTGACGAGTTCTTTGAGAGAGAGGCCTTCGGGAGAGGCCAGGATGTATGCGCCTTTGGTGAGGCAATGTTGGATAATGTAGGGGCCATGCCATAGTGACTCGAATTTTCCATGACCAAAGGTATCGTGAGTGATATTGTAAGCAAGGACGAGCTCGCCTTCATGAAATGAGCGAAGGTTGACATGGCGATCAAAGGTGGTTTTGGAATGTTTTTTGGCTGCCTCATTATTCTGCAATGAAGATCGACGATCTTCATCCAGGGACTCTAAGTTTAACAAGCGCTGCTCCATTGGAGTAGTGTTGGGTAATAGCTCAATTGTGGTGCATAAGGTGGGAATTTTGCACTTGATGGGAAGAGTGGCCTCAACCCTATCGACTAGATGAAATGGTGTGAAACCAGTGGCCGTTTTCACGGCCATACGGTAAGACCATAGCGTGGAAAATAACATATGATGCCAATTGGTCTTATGTTTATTAACCATGCACTGTAACATGGTCTTGAGGACCTTGTTAACTTCTTCGACCTGTCCGTTAGACTGAGGGTAATATGGTGAGGCAAACTCATGGGAGAATCCTAACTGAGATGAGAGTTCGACAAAAATCTCATTCTCGAAGTGTTTCCCATGATCAGAAACTAGTTGGAGTGGTACTCCAAAGCAGGATATGATGTGATTAAAGAAAAAACGCGCTGCGATGTTAGCGGTATTGTTGAAGGTGGGCATATCTTCGACCCATTTTGTGAAGTAATCGACTGCGACAACCATGTATTTGTGTCCATTGTTGGATGGGGGATTACAAGTCATGAAGTCGATACCCCATTTACAAAAGGGGTCGGCAGTAATGACTGGGTGAAGAAGAGTTGGTGGTGATCGTGCTTTGTTGGTGTAAAGCTAACATTTCTCGCATCAATTCACAGCATGAATGCAATCATGAAACAATGTAGGCCAAAAATAACCTGCTCGGATGATTTTCTGAGCAGTGGACATTCCCGAAAGATGGCCCCCACATGCGCCGCTATGGCAGTCGTTCAAGACTCTATCGACCTCGTCAATAGTCAAGCATCGACGAAGTATGGTGTCAACCCCTCGCCGATATAAGATATCTCCGATGAGGAGATAGAGGGGGGGATGGTGGAAAATATGATGACGATCATCTCATGAGAGGTGGTTACCAAACTTTTGGGTTCAGAGGTAGACGAGGAGGTCTCCGTACCACGGATCATCTGAAGTAATATAAAAGAGATGTTCATCGGGGAAGTCAGTATTGACGGGGGCACTGGTAGTATCGGAGGGGAAGGTCGTGACAAGTTCGGCGAGGACGAGAGATTTCCTTCTCTTGGGTGTTTAAAATTCAAGATCGTACTCCTGAAGGATAACGATCCATCAGGCAAATTTTCCATTAATTTGTTGACGACTGAGCAAGTATTTCATAGGGTTGGAATCTGTGACGACCTTAGTCCTGTGAAGCAGAATGTAATGACGCAGTTTCTGGACTACGAGGATGACTGCAAGGGCTAGTTTCTCTTCATGTTTATACTTCAAGGGTGGAACTGAGAGGTTTTTACTAACGTAGTAAATGACATGCTCATGATCATCATCACCGATTTGAATGAGAACTCCTGCTACTGATAGGATATAGTCGCGATTATAGTCGGGTGAACTAATTAAAGGGGCGTTAGAGAGCGCCATTTTAAGATCGTCAATTTCTTTTTGGGCATGTTCATCCCAGTGAAATGGGATGTCGTGGCGTAGTAAGCAAAGGAAACCATGTACTCGAGTGGTGTAGTCTCAGACAAATCGTCGTAGAAACTTAGCTTTTCCTTGTAGGCTCTAGAGTTGATGAAATTCCGGGGAGGTGGAATTTATGTGATGGCTTGGACTTTGAGGGGGTCCACAGAAATACCACTTTGGGAAACGATGAATCCGAGGAGGCGCCCCGTAGTGACGCAAAATATGCACTTGAGGGGATGCAAGCGGATGTTGTACTGACGACACCGTTGGGAGATGATCCGTAAATCATCAAGATGTTGGGTGTGTTTCTTGGATCGAGATATGAGGTCATCCAAGTATGTAAGGATGATATGATCCAGATCGTGAAAAATGTATGTCATAGACCGTTGGAAAGTTGTGCGAGCATTCTTTAAGCCAAAAGGCATGACACGATATGCAAAAGTACCCCAAGGGGTAGTGAATGCAGTTTTGTATTGATCGGCTGGGTGAATTTGGATTTGATTATAACCAGAGAAACCATCCATGAAGGATAGAGCCTCGTGGTCTGCATAGTCGTCGATAATTTGATCGATGAAAGGCATTGGAAAGTTGTCTTTGGGACATACGTGATTGAGATCGCAAAAGTCCGTGCAGACGCGGATAGTGCCCTATTTTTTGTTAATGAGTACAGGGTTGGAAACCCACGATGTATAGGTGATGGGGTAGATGAACCCAACCACACATAATTTTTCAATCTCGGCTTTGATGGTCATTGCTTTGGATGGGTGAGGCAGTTGTTGTTTTTGACGAACTGGTGTAATGTCGGGCCAGGTGTCGATGCAATGTTCAACGATAGAAGGATCAAGGCCAGGAATTTTTTTGTATGACCAGGCAAAAATATCCCGATATTATTGGAAGAGGGCTTTATAGGCTGTGAGTTCTTAAGGAGTGCAAGCGATGTCGATGGTGATTTCCTCGACGACTCCATTTTTTATGGAAATATTGATTTTGATGGTCAGGGAAATGTTGGCCATGTTGCCTTCTTCAAAAGCATCAGGGGCAGGAATGGGGTTGTTGAACCAATCGATATGCCCTGATGGGATAAAATACTTGGTTTCGACTGCATATATGGGGTGTTGGTTAGGAGACATGGAGGCTTCCTATGGAAAGAAGAGTGCTCTGTGGTGTAGTGCATCCCATGGGTAGTTGGGGGTGTTTAACTCTTCGAGAATGTCCTCGTCACTGTGGAATTGGCAGGAATACAAGGGTTCTAAGAGAGTGATATCGCTGACTGTCCCCTGGTGATGAAGAAGCAGGGGAACGACGCAATGAGATTGCTATGGTTTTCTCAACATAAACCAAATATTGAAGTACCGAGGAGTACCAATGGTAGTTGGATGTACAATTTTCGTAGGGAAATGAATGGGAGAATTAGGGGGATTTGGGTGTGAATCCTTGGATAAGTCATCCAATAACCATGGAGGCGTCAGGAGTGCCTCGGGTTCAAGAGAAATGATATGAAGAATCTCTAGTGATGAGGTAAGGTCAACCGCCGATTCTGTAGGGGTTGTCGGGGTTTGAATCAGGGTCAATTGGTGTTGCCTGTATTCAATGATCATAGGACATTGGTATGTGAAATGATCTAAGGATTCACATAGAGAGCAAGGGCATCTCATACGTTCATTGACTGAAGTCGTGACATAATGGATGTCAGTGATTTTTGGTAGGGATGATGTAGCTGGATTGGGTTTGTTCTGGAAGCTGTGGCATACTGCGGTTAATGTTTGTCGAAAACGCGACAGTGCTGGGCAATGGTGTGTGTAATGGCCATATTTTGAACATATAACACAAGCGAATTTGCTTCGCAGCCCTTTACTACTTGAGTGAAGGGTGGTAGTGGTAGTACTTGCTACAGTGGCGAGCGTTTATGGTGTTGGATTGAGTGGAATCAGGTTCCGTAACTCGGGTAGAGATGGGCAGTTGTTGGTTTGGTGTCCATCTTTCTCACATAGCGCGCAAGGAGGTTGGACACGTGGGGGGAGTGGAGTTGTGGGCTCCTTATTTCGCCTGCCCCCAGCTGTGGTAGGGAGGGTAGTGAGTGGGGGTGTAGAGGGTATGGTGGGAGTGAGTATGGGAATCATCATTGGGATTCCTTCCGTTTGGGGGGGAAGGGATGGTTGAGGGACCATCTCTGGTGGATGTAAATACCAAACTGGAATTGCTAACACCATATTAGGGAGGGTAAGCGTTGCAACTACTTGGAAAGATTGTACACCAGGTGGAGGGTAGAAGAAGGGGATTTGAGTAATGGCTTGGGGAACTATCTCCCAAACTGGGATATGGCCTTGGGGAGAGGTGAAATCGTGGACTGGTGGAGTCCACGAGTTCGCAAGAGGCTCATGAGGGGGAAGCTCTGTGACTAGTGGGACGTCAGATATGATAGAAGCCTCTCTAGGAGGAAGGGTATCCTCTATGTCAGTTCCATTGGATGATACGACACATACTTGATTGGAAGGATGAAGGAGTGGTGGTGCACCATGGTAAGTTCCTAACAATGATGGGTCTTTGAAAA
>ML776728.1:725630-764898 GCA_009831015.1 Picea engelmannii
TATTCCTTTAACTCCCTATTGTGATTTAATCTAAGAAAAGATTTGAAACTATCCTAGATTGTGATCATGTGGGCATGTATGGGCCCGTTACAAAACCTTTAAACTTCCCTAGTGATTTAATCTAAGAAAGTAAATTTCAACACTATCCTATCTTTGTAGCATGTGGGCATGTATGAGCCCGTTACAATCTAAAGATGTGTTTGAAAAATAAATTAAGAGGAGTCCCAAGAGGGGTTGTTGGCCTCTCCTAAAGGTTTTAGTCTTTTTAAGGGAGATGAAATTGTCCTACAATATTTTTCAGATTCTCAAGGTCACTTGGAAGTGTGAGAGAAGAGCATACTAAGTGATTGTTATCCAACTTTTAGTCCCAATGCAAGTTTTATGTGATTATAAATGATTCCAACTTATACTTTTAGTCAAAGCAAGCCATCCATGTGGCGAAAAATGAAATCAAAAGAGGAAATAATGATTTTAAACCCCCTAAGTGCCTATGTGTTTTGACTAATCTCTTTATATGAAGATGGACCTAAGTGTGGTGCAACTTACAACATGCATGAAATCACTTTTAAGAAGGCTAGGGTCCTTCCCGAAATCACAAAAAACCTTACAATGTGTATTTTTTGCACAGATGTGCGGGTCTCAGTGTAGACAGAGGCACAGTGAGCGCCTGTGCGTAGACTGAAACGAGCTTTTGGGCGCACGTGCGCAGAACGGAACTATAGTTTTAGCGAATGTGTGCACGATACGCATTTGTGGGCCAAAAAACCCACGCACAACTGACACACGGCCGTGAAGAAAAATTACGGATGGAATTCTTTCAATTCAACTTAGAATTGGATGTTTTGAAGGTTGGCTTGGGACGGTTAATGCACCTGCAGGTTAAATAAACCAAAATAATAGCTATAAAAACCCAAATGGGGTAGGAAATTGATACCTTTTCCCGGTGGAGTCTGCGAAACCAGAGATTCTGGGTTCGTTCCCCAGTGGAGTTGCCAATCTGTTGCACCTCTTTTGCCACCTAGATGAGCAAAACAGAGGTGCTTACAAGCTTAGTTGGGTTTTCTAAGAAGGACAGTTGTAAGGAAAAGGGTTAGAGAAATAAATATAAAAGAACAACTAAAAATTAAACTAAGAAATAAAATAACAACTAAATAGTGAGCATAGGGACATAAGAACAAAAGAAACAATAAGACCCATGTCACCAATGGTAAGGTTTATAACAGTGAAAGAAAACACCAAGAATAAAGAGGACTATGAGTCCCTTCTTCCTCTAAGGGAGGGCTCTTGGACCCCCACAAATAAGCTCTTCTTACAACTTTGAATGAAAATGGTGAAATAATTCTTTGCTAATCCACTCAAGGGGTGAGATGGATTGCCCAATGTAATGGTGATAGTATACTCTTGATGAGAATAGAGGATTCCTCAAGAGAATAGTAGAAACATAACTTTGCTATTGAATTCCTTAAGAATGAAGTGCACCCATGGCCTTGTTTTATAACACCTCTTTGAGGTATTGTGCAACTAGCTTGTAGTGTGAAAAGAGGCTAATTAGGGTATTTTTAGGTCTTTGACCGGCCACCCAGTCGAATCCAGTCTAGATTTTAGTGTCAAATAAACTTGGAAGCTGAACCAGAAGTGGGTGGGAGGCCGACCACTCTCATAAATGCATCGTTCTCAGATGTGCGTAGCTTTTAGCGACCACAGTCACTCATCGGGTGCATGTGTGCCTTTCCTGCATTTCTGTTTTGCGCATGTGCGCGCGCGCCCTGTGTAGTCATAGCGCACTTTAATTTTGTCACTGGTTGTATAGTTTTTGACCCTTTGGAAATGATTTTGTGGTAATTTTGTTCCATGGGTGACCTCATAACTGTTTGATGATGTTGAATTCTTATAACCATTTGCGGACGAAATTTCAGTGATAACACGAACTCTTCATCTTCTCTGGCCATTATGTTCCTTGTGAGTTCATCATCAGTGGTCGTTATGTTGAGATTCCTTAGCTTCTCTGGTCGTCGAGACTCTTTGTCTTCTCTGTCAGTTACATCCAATCAATTATGGCTGCTTTGGCTTCTTAGCCCCTTCCTTCATGTGACCATCGATGGTGACCAAGCGCTTATTCAAAAGGCGCTTCCCGATTTTTGTCTAGTGAGCGTTGGCTCCATTTCACGATATAATATTGGGCTATGAGATTCATGTGACCAAGTGATTGTGGGCGCATCCTAAGGTGGTTTAGACCAAACTGCTTTTTTCCCCACAATTCACCATGAGCCTCCACGTGTCCTTTCTCCAAAAACTTTGGTTTCCATTGCGAGTCGCTTACGAAAAAATTAAGGCACATGCATGTTCTGGCCCCGCAATGGAGCATGACCGTCGATCTCACGATCTTGATGGTGCTCTTGAATGGATAGTTTATATATGTCCTCTCAAGTCCATGGACCAGATCTCTCCTTCCTCCATCAACGACTGGGGTTTCCTTCATGATCCGGGCTCCGGGAGTTTCAAGTCTCAAACCCTGTTGATGATGACTATATATCTTTCGGAATGGAAGATCCGCTGACATCTATTCTCTTCAATCGATGGCTCTGCCTTCTTTACTTTTTTCACACGTGATCCTTAGTCTCAACGGTCATATGACATGTGTACTTATTGATGTGGTTTCCCATATGCCCTTTGCTGACATGGTCTGCCACATTTCCTTGAGGATGAGATTTGTTGATGTAGATATCTCTGATCTAATGGTCATTTTCTTATCTCCAGATCCGACGGTTGATGGAACTTCACATTCTGGGAATTTAAAACCTCAAACCTTCATTTCTTCTGTACGACAATCTCCCGGAGTTGATGATCTATAGACACCTATCTCTCTGATTCTACGATTAGGATTTCCTCCTCGAATCCGGCCTTCGGGACTTTCAATTCTCAAACTTCGCTTGCTCCCGCAGCATTTCACCCAGAGTCCATGATCCAACTACATGTGTCCCTCTTGGATCAACGATCCTCATTCACTTTAGGACTTCGACACTTTGAACTTTGGGACTTCGTCGTGCCAGATCAACGGTCCATGCTCTCCCTTTGATCGACGACTGTGATCAAATCGTGACTTCGCGTGTCGGGTGTTTGAACATGAGCCAACCCTGACTCTTCCAACTCCCGATATCTGAAATACTCTATATCAACGGACCACATCCCTCTATGATCCAACGGTCCAGATCTTATCGAGACTTTGCATTTCGCGGAGTTGGAGGACTACTCACCTTTGACTTTTCCAGTTCGCAAGTCAATGAAATGATGATCTCTCGCCACGTGTCCTATGGATCCAATGGTTTAGATATCATCATGATTTCACATTTTGTAGAGTTGGAGGATGGCTCTCGTCCATTATCCTCTTCACAGTTATACTGGATTTGACAACTGTTGGTCCTCGACGCTAAGATCCAATGGATCAGATCTGTACTTCTCCTCTACGCTTCCTCTGCTCATTGGACTCTTATCTAACATACATTGGGTATTCGGGATTGGTGATCCAACAACCACTGTCGCTCCTCCTCCTGAGATTTGGACTTCTCAAATATCTAAGTTTCAAAGGCCATGACCTCTGATCCTTCTGTGAGCCTTGATGTGTGTGATCTCGTCTACGCATCTCAGAACACTATCTCTCCTGAGCTTTGATATCTGCATATTGTTTGCTTCTTCACTGAGCTTTGATCTCTATTTCTATTTTTCCATCGATGCACACTTTGATCTTGCCATCAATGAAAAGCACACTCTTCTTGTAATCATGCCAACAAGAAGACTGTTATGTCTTCCAGGTACTCTGGTATGGTCTCTACCTAGAACAAATATGCACCTGGGAGTTGGTCATCAACTACTCTACCACTTTCCCTTGACTCTAATCTAGATAGGTGATCAGGTCCTACGTTTCACCTACCAGGCTTAATGATCACTTCAAAAGAAAATTCCTGAAACAATAGCAACCATCTACAAATTCTCCCTTCCAACACAGGTTTGTTAACTAGACATTTTAGTGCAGAATGATCAGTAAAGAACTTAAAATGAGAACCTAGCTAATAGTGTCTAAACTTCTGTCATAAATCATAGCTAAACCCTCCCTTTCTCTCATTGTGTAGTTACATTCAACTTGCGACAACTTTATGCTCACAAAATAGATAGGATGATCCATGGATCCATATCTTGGTTGCACTACGATAACTCCCAAGGAAATACATGAAGCATCTACATGGACGTGAAATTCGTTTTCCCAATTTGGGAATATCAAAATAAGTGTTGTGTTGAGCTTCTCCTTTAGGGTCTCAAACGCTTTATCACATTTTGGGGTCCATTGAAACATTTCAACCTTCTTTAATAGATTTTCCAGTGGTGTAGTGATGTTTGCATATCTTCTGATGAACATGTAGTAGTATCGTGTGTGTCCCAACGTAGAGCGCAACTGCTTAGCACTCATAGGTGGCGGCATGTTCACAATGACCTCAACTTTGGCTAGGTCTACCCGTACTCCCTCTCGGCATACTATGTGGCCTAACAAATTTCCATGTGGCACACAGAAGATACACTTTCTGAGGTTCAACGATATCTGCAGTTCTCTACATATGTCAAACATCAGACATAGTAGCGCTACATGTTCCTTGAGTAGGATATATATCGTCCAATCATCAATATAGACTTCTATAAACTTGTGAATAAATTATCAAAAATATGGTATTACAATCCTAGAGAAAATTGCAGGGGCATTCTTTAATCCAAATGGCATCACATTGTATGCAAAAGACCCCCATTCTATTATGTGTGTGGTCTTCTTTTTGTCTTCTTCAACAATCCTTTCTTGGTGGTACCCTGAAAATCCATCTGTAAATGAGTACGATTCTTTCCCTGCAACCTATTGTAGCACCTCATCAGTAAAAGGTGTTGGAAAATGGTCATGCACACAGGCATAGTTAAGGATTCTATAGTCTACACAGACTCTAATATTCTTTGTTCCTTTCTTTCTCTAGATGACTATTGGGCTGACCTATTCTGCCTCTTCTACCGCAAAAATAAGTCCATCTTCCAACATGTTGTCTATCTCCTTCTTAACCTTCTCTTTCACTTTGGGGTTAAGGCGGTATGGTCTATGCCTCACAGGTTTTGATCCTGGTTTTAATTCAATTTTCATTTCTCCCATAGCTCCTTTGATCCCTTTTAACTCTGAAAATGTCTTTGGGAACAAATCCTCATATTACCGCAACAAAATCTGTATTTTTTGACTAGTTTTCTCATCTGAGTAATCTCCCACCGTAGCTATCTTAAGTTTCTCTAAGGTCCCTATATTGACTTTTCACAACTTTATTGGGTTATTATAAGAACTATCAGTATGACTGGGTATGATGTTCTGGATTTATTTGTTCCCTTCTATCTCTTTTATGGCTAGGTTTCTCAATTCCTCTAAATCATCTGGGATTTCTGAATCCCTGTCAATCTTATAGAATTCTATCGGCTTCTTGTCTAAGGTTAGGTGAATATTAGTCTGAAGTTATCGACTATGCTTTTCACATACTACTAGGTTTGATTTCTAATTACTACTATCTGTAAACATAAATTCTTTAATTCTCTGTAGGAATACTTCAAGCTCAGGGTACTTATTTGTAAAGGAGAAGTCCTTGAAAAAGTGATATGCCAATGTTTTCCAGTCATTGGTCCGTCTTCTAGTTTCTTCATGCATGAACCAAGCTTCCAGGATTGGACCTAGTGAGTGGGGAAATACATGAACCCAGAAGTGAGGTGGTATTTCCGCAACTTGCCACTGTGTCATGCACTGTTCAATATGTGCTTTAGGATCAGACTCTCCATTGAACAGTTGTGCAACTTGGAAAGTTGTTTGCATCTTTGATTCAAGCTACTCCTTATGCTGAAATCTATATTTGATAGCTTGCTTCACATCGTCCCAATTCTTGAGTAATTTGTGATTGGCCCACCATATGGCAGGGGTGTCCTTGAGGGCTAAATCTAGTACTGAGATCCTTTGATCCTCTACTACCTTTTCTTCCATACTGAGCAGAAAATTGTCAAGCCCCAAGGTACCATCATATACTGGGTGTTCTCTGACCTCGGTTCTGACCCATCTAGTTGCCCTGATATTGTGCATCTCCTCGAGAATCTTTCATATGAGCCTTACTGCCAACTGTCAAATGTCAGTTCTGAATCTTCATTCGTTGACTGTATACTCCTCCAACTTTAAGATCCATCAATAGTAGGATTTCTGTAATCTTCTCTTTTTCCTGTTGTTATAGTGTACATATGATCCAAGTCTTCTCCCTCCATATTGTTATCCACTGGCTCTGTATATTTGGGGCCTACATATGGACCTAAGGGCCGGACCCAAACGCTGAACTACCTTGATTGCATCTCCCTTAATTGTCATAGTGTCTTTCTTTAGGTCAATCACCGCATAGTTGTCATCGGCCCAATCAATACCAAGTAGGGCAGGATAAGGGTGCTTATCCCCCATAATCTCAATCACCTCAAAGTCAGCTACAGTCTTCACTCCCGCAACATCTGTTTCCACATTCTCCAGTCTTCTTATTGGGAAAATGAAATATTGGTTTTCCATTCTTAGCTGGATTGGGGAATATGTCAACTGGGGTTTTCCTAGGGCTTCCTAAGTCTGTTTAGGCAGAATGTTCACATCAGATCCTAGATCCAACATAACATCCTTAATCTCAAACTCTTCTAGCTGGGCTACTAGTCAGAATTCTTTGCATGTTCATACTTTCCTTCTCTGCACTCTCTGAGCATTATTCTTAGGAAGATTAGTCCTTATTCTTGCTTCTGTGGGTTCCTCATTTCCTAACACTAGGTATGGTGCATTGCACAACTTTTTTGTTAACTAGTCATTCCCAAGAATATCAGAAAATAACTGAAACCATACGTCGACTACGTTTTTTGGTTGCTCAGGTTGTCTTGGTGTGACTACAGGGTTTTTGGGTGCAGGGGGTGAAGCGAGGACTTGCACAATCTTATGGTAAATAATAGGTTGTGGGGGTTTCTCTTGCATCTCAGGGCTAGGGATGTTCTGAAATAATTCTATGGCATCTTTAAAGAACAACTTCTGTTTAAGAGGATCATACCTATCTTCTTTAGGTGTTGCCTTCTGGATCCGAGGTAGATTATTAACATCAACTCCAGTCTTTGCCCCTCCTTGAGTGACAATATTAATTTTGGACAATTGTCCTTTAATAACTATTTTGATTTTTGAACTGATGAGGTTAGTTTCTCATTGACGTACCCGATCTTCCCATTTTGCAATTAGTTTTGGGAAATCTTTAGTTGCGTTCCCATTGGTTCTGTAATGACAACACCATAGTCACCTCAAATGAGGACAATCTCTAGCCATATGTCCTTGCTCATCATAGTTATAAAATTTGCTTGGTCCTCTTCCCCTAATTCTTCCTCCTCTAAAGTCTCCTTTGGCTCCACCTCCTCGACCCCTTCCCGGTCCCTGAGGGGTTTCGATCACCCTGAATGTTGTTCAATCCAACATGTCTGCAAGTGCATCCAATGCTCTACACTTATTAGTAGTATGTGTGGTAGACGCACACAAATCGCAGTGTACAATATTTGGTAATGTTGAATACTTTTGAATAATGGGGCATTGTCTTGGACCATGCCCATGGTTTCAGAAAATCTCGCAATACTCAACTGTTGGTGCTGCTTGGATTCCTAGAAGAGCATGATATGGGGTGGGGGTTATGAAATGGTAAATTCATAGACACTTGTGCAACTCCTCCCGTGGGTCCCGGTGAGGGTCCCATCTGATTATGAGGTGGTCCCATTCCCCTCATTCGTGGACATTCGTTCACAAGATGTCCTTTTGTATAACATCTGGTACACCAGACCTACGGTCATCCTAGTCTAGATATCATTAATTCTTGATTTTTTTTGTAAGTGTTGATATTTTCCCTTGTAGTTGCACTAAATTTGCATCTGTTGGGGGTTTGGTCACTCTCAAGCTCCAAGGATATTCTGCCATGGCTTCAATCTTCATTGATTGTTCCAAGGCATCTGTCAATGTGGCTATCCATTGTTGCGCTAACAGAATCCATGTCAGAGGTAGCAATCCCTGAATATACCATTTTGTTTGATGTTCCTCATGGATTGGATGTGATAACCTCCCTATAACATATTTAAACTTTTGGTTGTATTCCTAGGCTGATTCACCTTCCCTTTGTTGAGTCTCGTGCAACTCAGATAGAGCTTGTTGTTCTAATTGAGGTAGCTTAAACTCCGTTATGAAACTTGTCCTTATCTGATCAAGTGTGAACGCTTGACCTTGCATTCCTGGCACTCCTGGCTCAATAATCTTTATGTACCATTTGAGAGCACGACCTCTCAAGGCAGTCTGAAACTCAACCAACTTATTCACATCAGGAGTCCCAACCAATGTTGCTCAACATCTTCATCTACCTTACTCCAAAATTCTGGGTATCGAGCAATCGAACCTCCCGTGTGACCATCCATTGTTGATCTTGTTGCTCATATCAAAAAGAAACCTAATGGTCCTTCTTGCGACCTACCAGGGGATCCCGATATCCTCCAATTACTCGCAATTCCTGGTTGTGACTGACTAACTAATTGTACTAGAAAAAAATTATCATAAGAAGGTAGTATTGAATTTACCACTTGTATGGAAGACACTTAGGGTATGGGCGATTCGGGGTTGGTGCCACTGGCTTCGGGGAAGTTTTCTTTTATCTGGGCGGTCTCATTTTGTTCCACTGGAGTGGTATCTTCAGCTGGATTCCCGATATTTCCTAGCATCAGGGCTGAATCTTCTCTTTCTTCTTCAAGATCCATGCTAGCTTCCTTCTTCTCATCTTCTGCAACTCTTCCATATGTCTTTCCTCCACTTCTCCTGGTCCGACTTCTTTCTGCAATTTCTTGGACTGTTTTGTTGCTTTCTTTATCTTACCGCGCCACCACTTCTCAACTATGGCGACTCTTTTCAAGGCTCGCTAGTCTCTTGAGTCCATTTCTTATTGTTTCCTTCGTTTGTCAAAGAACCATTTCCCCTCTCTCAGGCCATGACTCCACCCCAAACTTTCCCTACCCCAAGCGAGGGTGTTTACGCTACCATCTCAGTTGGGGACATAGTCAACATCCCCTCTTCCATCAAGAAAACCTTAATACATAGGAGGATTTCTTTCAACAGTCTTCCCCTTGCGTCTTTCTTGAAATAATCCTCTGCTCATGAAAAAGATTGGTGATTCTCAGCTGCAAACTCAATAATGTATCCTTCTAATGTGGTATTGACCCAGAAATCAATCGCTCGCATGACTGGAAAATCCAGTCAATGAAGTGCTGCAATATTTTATGTATCCCAAGTACAAGTCCTCTTGACTCATTCTTGGAACTCTGGAGCTTCTTGGAGCCTATCTATCCAATGAAAAATTTCTTCCGGGAACTTAATCCAGAATATCTCGTATTGGTTGCTCGATCTTTCTGAGTAAAAGACTACCTCCTGAGTACAGTAGTAGATCTGTGAATCCGTGGAAGCATCCTCCCTACAGGTTCCCTTTTAATGCAGGTCTCGACAATGAAACCATTTTGTTGGCGTAATATTGATCAGACCAGGGTCCTTCTCAGGTTACCAGCAAAAGGTACAATGTAGTCTAGAGCACTGGCATTTTCATCTCCTCCAAATAGAAGAAGTCTCACCTGAAGCACGACTAAGACAAAAGGATAGGGAAGGGCAAGGAGAATACTTAGAAGGGTTCACAGAACCTTCAAGATTCATCCTGATCTTGCACAAGACAAACTAACTACAGAGCATATTTGAACCCATATACACAAGAACCGAAGCTACTTAGGTTGCGGAAAGCATTCAAACATAGAAACATCATGTGGAACTTATGAAGCATACATACGTATTGTAAAGATATAATGCAAAAGTATAAACACAAAATGATGCAACATATTTCAAAATTTTGGACCCTTCTTTATATATTATCTTCATATATTTCTTAGTTACAACCTCAAAGCTACAAAGTAGTTCTCTGTTACAGACTCCTACCTCTTGACCAATGTCGTAGAGCTCTATTTCCCAAAACTGTGTACAGATTACATTTACATAACTCAAAACCCGATTTCTCAGCAATAGACAACAACAAGAAGACAACAACCTGACAGAACAACAAGGGAAGAAATCTTTTACAATCATGAGCGAACAACCCTTACAATCGTAATCATCCCATATATATAAGCAAAGTAGGGTCTTCTGGCTTTGATCTCGAATTCTTTCTTGTTCTATTGCAACTGCTTTTGCCTTGATGGCATTGTGCTGCCCTTTTCGCAACTGATTTATGTTACTTCTCCTTGTTTTGTTTTCCAGCTTCTTCTATAGCTTATGCAACTCGTACTAGACCAAAAATGGGACTGTAGTCCTTCTTGCACAACTTCTCATACAAAAACTAAGGGCCCAACAATGAGGACGATATAGGGATTGAAAAGTACAATCAAGTCTTTATGGAATAATTTGTCGATTAGGAGAGGCTGCAAAAATAACTAACCGATCAACCATTGAGTTCAATTCTCTTTTAACATGAGTGATGTTGAAACATAGTAGGTTCGAGATAAGTGTCCAAACAATTTGGGTGTAGTGTTTCATAAACTTGTTTCTAGGAGAGTATATCTTTTGTACAAGGTTCACAACAAGCTCAGAATCCCCAAAAAATTTAAGGTAACCACAACCCAGATTATAGGCATTTTGAATGCCTAACAATAATGCTTCGAATTCAGTAACGTTGTTTGTGCAAGCAAACTCTAACCTATAAGAAAAATTATGAATTTTCCCCACAGGAGAGTTCAAGATAATACCATCTATGTTTCCTTCATTGGAGCATGAACCATCAAAGTGCATATGCCACATACCGTCGTCTAAGTCGATTTTTTCCAAGGTATTTTTGTCCTCATCAACAAAGAGGGAATACACTCCTCGGTCCTCCTCGATATAATTCACATTAGGGTGTGGGACACTTTCTATGTAAGGTGAAATTCTTCCCTCTCTAAGGACTATTATGTTTTTTCCATTCCGAGGAATGGATAAGTGTGTCTCGTCAAGTGAGAGGTATCCTCTCGTTAAAGCTTTCCAATCTCTTCCTAGGATGATCGAGTAACTACTTACTAGCAGATCGATTACCTGAATATTAAGGGTTGTCCTTATTTCAGGGTGCGTGCACAAAACCAAGGTCATATCCTTGATTTCACCTATGGTTTTTTATTGTATACTATTATAAGAGAGCATGTTTCTGGTGTTTTCATTTGTACAAGACAAGCCTAGATCTTCCATAATAATCTTCAACATTACACTTGGGCCCGAACCGCCATTAATGAGGCAACAATGGGCAATCTTACCCATAATCTTTACAGAAATATAAAACAGGGGATTTTTTACAGGGTGTCTAAAGTTATATACACCTACTTTATTTACAGACAAATCCTCTTCATCTACCTCTTTAGAGAGGTTGGCTACAACATAAGATTTTCCTTCCATGAATTGTTTTAGATGCTTATATTGTTCAGGGACGACAACCATGTACAGAAGGGTTGCATCTGCTTTGATGTTGGCCAACTGATTTAGAATGTTGTATTTGGAAGAGGGGAGAGGGGAGGTAGTTCCTTGACTTTAAGGAGCTTTAGGAACCTAAATAGTAGCAGCCGGTGAGGATGATCTTGGGATAGAAGAATTGTGGGGAGGATCATATTTTCTTTTGGGAGCATAGGATTTATTCCTAGTATTGACGATCATTACATCTTCTGGCTCTACAAAATCTAGGACAACGATGGTAGTTTCAGGTCTCTTGCCAAAGATATTATCTCTGGCACTCTTCTTTACCTCACATGTACTTTCCTCATGCTGTTCCTCGCAAAAGTTACACCAACTACGAGGCATGATAGATTTAGGCTGAAAATTATTTTCATTTGGATTTCTAAAAGGGGGTGCAGAAGAGGATGAATCTCCAGGGGTAAGAGAGGAGACATTTCCTTTTCTCTCATATGCTATCATACGATTATTCATGTCTTGTACAAGTTGTAAGAGGGTGGACATGTCTGTCTCTTTAACTGAGTCTCCCTGAGGAAGACATGTTCTTTCAATATGTTCTTCATACTCTAAATAAGTATGCAGAGTGGAACCGAGGTTATCAATGGCCTTTTCCTCAATCCTATGATGGTAGGGGGAATGTAATTCATTATAATAATGCATGAAAGTGGCTTGGTTCTGAGGTCGAATGAGTTTAGGGATTTGATTGTATAACTTGGTGAAACACAACTTGAAGGACTTGATAGTCTCACCATCCTTATAAGCGATGTTATTGTACTCTCGTAACTGCTCGGCTGGGCTTTTGGATTGCCCATAGATGGATTTGAACCAATAGACTAACTCCTCACAAGTAGATAAACTCTTATGAGGGAGATCAAAGAAATCGGTCATGGCCTTCCCTTCAAGGGAATTGACAAATAAGTGCATACAATTATCGTTGTCATTGGATCCTATGTTGTGACAGGCATTAGAAAATGCCACCAAGTGTTCATTCGTAGTGACAATGTTATCCCCCAAAAACCTAGGGAGATGCTCTCTGAATTTAGGAAGTGGACAAGTAACAGGTGTCGGGTTAAGAGGGGAGGAAACATGCCACGGGGTGGTTGTAACATCTTCTTCAAACTGAAAAAGCCCATATTTTTTAATGACTTTGGTGGGGTTTGTGGTAGATTGTATAAGTACTTGGTGACTATACAAGCTACCAATCATTGACAATGCTAAATATTGAGATGAAGAAGCACCTCTGGTGCCACCAGAGCCACCACTAGATGTCATCTTGTGGATAATAGGTAAAGGAGAGAAAGACAAACTAGATGAATCAGACAAGGTTCTCCTTAGAGCACTTTTCTGGGTTGATAACACAATGTTCCTTCTTCCTATTTTAGCAATAGGATCAATTTCAGGTGATAAACCTCTTCTTCTCCTAGAAACATGAGGGTTTAAGGACATGAAAAGAAGATTAAAACACTGAAGGAAAATAAAGTTATGGCTGATTTCTAAGCTATCTATGCCTTGCTTCCCAATGTTCTTGGGCACTTATGTCTTGTTCAATTGCTACCCATGAACGATTAAGCTCAACCCGGGTATTAGCAGTATCTAAGATGGTGTTAAATTTTTTTAAAGAAATGTTGGTCTGATCTTGAAGACCGGGCTCAATATTAGGCTGCCTTGCAACAGGTACAATCATTAAGAAATGAAACAATAAAAGGATCAATATCAGAAAAATAGATATATTCGATGATAATCAAGCATAAAAATCAACCAGAGATATGGAAGATCTCCCCAGTATGGTTTCCAAATAAATGTTGAGGAAAAGATATGAAATAATCTTACTCAAGCATTTTCATATCTTACTTGGCTAAAGAAAGATAGACGAGAATATCACCCTATGTTTGTAGCCTCAAAAATTGTTTCCTAATCCACAAGTATTGCTTACAAGGGCCGAGGCTGTTTTTTTTTATAAATAAAAGATTGCTAAAAAATTCAATATTTATGTAATTTTATGAATACAACAGATGCGAAAGTAAATGTAGAGACAGAAGAAAAAATTCCAAGTCAATAATTAACACAGATGAGACAGAAAACAATCACTTATTCCATTCCAATTAATCAAAAGAATTGTTCTCTTTACAAAATTTCCTGAGGAAATTTGGACCAAAGTCAAACTTAGATGTCCCCAATGAAAACCATAAAAAAGGACTTCTGACAAAAAGTAAAAAACTGAACTTTAAAGCTGGATCAGCTTGCCACAGATTGTTTCCCACTCGACTTTGCACAATATCCTTTATCAGTCATGAAATTTAATTCACAAACAGACAAGTCTACACAAAATCAAAGATAGATCAACACCTTTGAAAAACAAGTGTTTGAATGATGTAATTTAGCCTTGAATCTTGCTATCTACAATAGGACTATGTTGTCATAAAAGAGAATTAAGCTTTCAATGAATGAAATAATTAATGAAAAATGAACTATCTCAATAAAAATCAAGAGAAGACCTTAGTATGTTTTCTCCTTCTATTCTCCTCTTGTTCCTCCTTCTCTTTTTGCCTTTAATCAATCAGAATTAGTTGAAGTGGTCAAACTACCTCTTTTAGTTAAGTTAACTAAAACTCAACTAACTTTTAGTTTAGGGGGGAAATTAATAAAATAATAATAAGGGTCTTTGATAAATAATAACTAGTAGGTGGGACCCCTTGTGACGCTCTTTAGTTTCTTAACAACACAAACACAACTAGTCAATCAATCATACACATCCCTCCTTGTGGCACCCATCATCACTCTCATAATTTGAAAATTAATATCAATGACATTTGAAACCATATCCAAAAAATATAATATCCAAAATATCCAAAAATAGTGTGTTGTCCAAAAACTTCAGTAGTCAACTGTTCTCAACAATCAATAAATAAAAACACTCCAAAACCATATTTTCCACTTTGGGAGACAATTTTCCCTTTGATTTATTTGAATTTTCCTTGGGCTGTGTGGAGCCTTTAGGCCCGATCTCAGTGATAACATGAGAGCAATCATCTCTCAAGTGCATGCAGGATGAAACATATTTGGCAAAGTCACTTGAGGGAGAGGAGGGGGTAGCAACAACTTTTCCTTTATCAGGTGCATGATGGGCTTCGATTTTTAATCTCTTGCTTGTGTGGGAAGATTGTAATGGTGAGTGTGTAGGGGCATCTTAGACAATTAGGTTAATCGATGGAGGAGGAGCAAGTAGAGACAAATTGGGCCAGCCACGATGTTGGGAGACTGTCGGGTGGACAATTTCTTGCGATCCATCATTTTCAGGGACTTAATGTTGTAACGAGACATGATGGGGAACTGGGATACTAGGGACATGTGGGGGTTGGAAAGGAGGCCTTTCTAGCCTAGGTTGGACCCTCTTTGTCCAATCCCTTTGAAAAATTCAGCTTGGAATAGCTGGTTCAACTCTTCTAAATCTGCATCAAAATGTATAGAAAACCTTGGCCTTCTAGGGCCCCTGTTCCAATTTCCTCTTCCCATGTTATTCCATCCATGGATTTCTCTGCTAAAGGAACTCATTCCTGTATGCAATGTTTATTAGCAACTAGTTTCTTCAACAAACCTTACATGACATCTCTTTAAATATGAAACAAAGTTTGGCTCAACAACACATCATACTCATGCAATCCAATTCATAAAAATCGTTTAATAATTTTCAATGAGAAGGGCGTGAATAAGGGTTCTGGGATATATGCGGGGTTGTATTGAGAAAAAACTGATAAAATGAAAGGGAATAGATCATGGTTGTTTCTCAACAAATCATCAAACAATCAACTGTGTTGTAATAACAAAACATATCAATTGTAACTCATATTTGTGCCATCCTTCAACTACTATAATACAAAGTTTTCATTTAATTATAATTTAATTTTAAGAACAGGGCGTGAATAGTGAATCTGGGAATGTGAGGGGATTTGTAGTGTGCGTGAAAGTAAGAGAATGGCAGGGAAATAGTGAATATTGTTCATAAAATAAATCAAGTAATCAATAAACATATCTCTGTACTAAAATCAATACAAAAAATACCAACACCATATCAACAATTACTGTGTATCAAACTGTTCGTTGTTCCAACATTTAAATTCCTAAAAAAATATCAATTTAGAACAGTCTGTGTAATCATAGTCATAATCGAAACAACTTTCCATTCAACAGTCTTGTTAAGAAAATGCTTGGTCTTTAATTTCTTTTCTTTCCTTTTAAGAATTTAAAGAAAACACACAACAACATTGCTCCACCTCTATCCCATAATGCATCACTATAAAAATAACATCCATTGTCTACCAATTCTCAGTCAGCCCAAATTAAAATATACACAGGTCCCTTTCAAAATACGAACAAACTTCCAAAACATGCTCGATTACATACATTCTTCATCATAACAACCAATAAGATTTTTCAACGAAACCACAGTCAACATAAAACTCGAACCTCATCACTATCGATGTAACCGTTTATAATATGCACGATGATTCAATAATAGATGCACAATGAACATAACCAAATACACACAGTCATTGTTTCCATAATTAGCTACAACCTTGATCGGGCCTAGCGAAACACACAGGTGTTTCCAATTTGCAACTAAGACCACGCTGTAAGAACACAATGAGTGGAAACATAATGAGAGGATAACATCCCTGGACTATATAAAATTACTTGTTCCCAATCATAACTCTTTAACCAATTTAATCATAGAAAGACGATATAGGGACTCAACGAAAAATTCCATAACCACTCCACTTGATAAACCAATATTTGACAACCAAGAAGATGCCCGAAGGGAGCATAATAGTTCAAGATTTAAAATCGGGCTCTGTCACAACAAATACAAGGAGACAATCGAGAGCATGTTCATTTAACAATAGCATAGATAACTGGAGTCCTCAGGGACATATCAACCACACGAAAAACCCTTTCAATACATACACGGTAGTAAGCCACATGATCTCCTTATAACTCCCAGTCCGGGAAATGGAACAACAATTAGCCACAGAGGAAACAACGACAGGTAGGGTAGGAAACCCAATGCACATAGTGTGTTTTACGTTTGCAGAGGAGAGACGAATGTCAACTAAACATTGACAGTTACCAAGAACAGACAAAGATATAACCTCTGTCTATTTTCTCAAGAGCTGAACCATTTGACAACAATATCGGTGAGGATGCCTAACACCGAGGCATAACTTATATCACCCCACAACCCTACAATATATTTATCAATGTTATGGACACCCTAAGATCGATTCTTGAGATACTTTGGTGCCAAGTCAATGAGAATGAGCACACGACTATGACTCTGGTATGAAAAATACACAGCAACCAAAAAACAATATGAATGTGACTGGATAGGGCTACATTCATGACTGTGAGGAAGAAACTGACAATAATACATAGAGTGAAAACCTCCACCATGATTTTAACCAACAAAGAAACCAGTGAATGCACAACTCAACCAAAAACCAATTCTTTTGCTTGCAATCCGAAAAATTACATAGTCATCTCATAGAGAAATAACATGCATTTACACAGTTGAAATTCTCAGGAGCACATAAACCCAAGCATTATTGAGCCATTGTTAGTTCATAAACATAGCATAATTCATGGATGGAGTGAAAAAGAACCACACATGTAACCGAGATCTTAAAAGAGTGAGTTGGCTAAGCGTCTTTCTTCCCAAGCATGAAATGCGGAGCTTAACCACCAACAAACCAAAATGCAACAAGGAACATGTTGAAGAGAAATCCCTCTGCGGACAAGTGGATTCTCTCGAGGTCCCTAGACTCCTAAGACCAAGATAGAAAGTGCTTAACATGACACTGACTTTCCTTTTAGATCTAATTAAGTTAATGTATGAAGAGGAAGAAGAAAAGTATGTACCTTTTAATGGCGTTCGTCCTTGCAAAGTCCAAGTTGAGATTCAATCCTAATCTCCTCAATAGGTCCTGTAGAACAAACAAAGATACAACAAACTTCCTACTCTATTGAGATTAGCTCAAATACATATCTATCTTATGAAGAAGACAAGTTCATATTCACAACAAACTTCAAAGGAAATAGGCCAAGCATGAATTTATATTGATGAGAACAAAGTGTTACTTACAGCCATGGATGTAGTGCATCAGCTTCACCATGCTCTCCTTGTCCATACCCTTGCTCAAATAACCCACATACAAGATGTTGATGCTTCAAATGACATCTCCCTCATGAGATCATAAGTTAAATGCTATTGCAATGTCTCTCTTCCTATACTGTATGTTGCCTATGAGATCATAGGTTTCATACCTCCAATCTTTCCTCTCACTTCTCATGAGATCATAAGTTTGGTATCTCTAAACTCCTCTATCTCCCTCCTCCATGGAAATACTTCATTATATAGGATTTGGCTACTTAACCACCATGGAGAGGATCTCTCATCAGATCCACTAAGAAAGGGATCTCTAATATATTTAGGGAGAAAATATCTCTTAAATATTTTGGGGAGGAAATATCTCTCAAGGATTTTAAGGAGGAAATATTTCAACCATCCATGAGATCCTCCACCTTCCCTAAAAAATAGGAAACCAAATGTGAGGTGGATTCTCACACTTAATTACTTTCTTTTCCATGAATATTAATAATAATTCATGTGCACTTAATTCTCACACTTAATCAATTTATTTTCCATGAATACTAATAATAATTCATGTGTACTTGGTATTTTGGCCTTCATGTAATATATCCCTCCTCCACATTGACTAGGGATTGTGACATAGGTTATTCCATGGTGTCAAGGTGTATGAAACACTTATATGACACTTTACGACACTTAGGGCGAGGTACCTAGGTGTGCAAATTTCATGTGTAACAAAATGCCCCCTAAAGTGTGAGGTTAGAAGAGAGAATGATGGCCGTAACACTTTACAAATCTTTAAAGCAAGGGTGTGGACTCAGAGAACCTGGTAGAAGCTGCAAACAACCATCAAACAAATTTTATGACATGTTTCAAACCCAAGGCAGGCATACCTATGCTTGAGTGATAAAAGACTTTCAAGGTATGGACGCCATAAAATACACTACGGATCCATAATTATATTGACAAAAAGGTATAGCTACTGAAGATACATTGTGGATCTATACTCCCATGAACTGAATTGATCGTAGCCATGAAGAATACATAGTGGATCTATGAGATGACAAGACATAGCCACGACCAATACAAAGTGGATCTATGTGACATTATATGTGTCAATGTTCAAGAGAAACTTCGTCACAACCTGGGCAAAGTACATATCAAAGTGATCACTCAACCCAGGGTCTTCTTACCGATCCCGATGTAGTACGAATCTAACCATGTGAATAGATTTCATGATGTCGAACATGGCAGAAACCACTTGATTACCGGTCAATGATGTAAACCGTTAACAAGCGCGAGGGAGGTCACCATTGATGTCAGTGATTCCCAAAGTACTCTAGTACATTCCAATGAATGTGAATGGATGAGCTGAAGTTGAACATCCGTGGAATCATCCGATCAGAGGTCAATGATGTAAACCCACTGTCGAATGTGAGGAGGCCTACCATTGAGGCATGCAGGTCCCAAAGTACTAACTGGTTTCTAAGTCTAGTTCCTGGATAATGTGTTGAAGTCGACAGGAATAGACTCGTCGAAGGAGGGCCTTGATGTATCCCCAATCAATGACATGAAACAGACACAGAGATGTCATTGGTAGATCAAATGAACATGGAATGACATGGGTATTGAGACAAGGTATTTGTGATGGCTGACTCTTGAGGCAGATACTTCCCTTGAACACTGAGGCATAATAGCAAAAACATGACATGGACCAAAACACGATGATGCAGTGGATACTGTGACTTTCGTCGGGTGACCCAAAGGAGTAAGAAAAACTCAAAGAATTGGTTCAATGTAGAGGTTCAGTGGATTAATATGTGTGCAAAGACAAAGTGTCATGTTCAAGGGTGACTCTCAGAGTTACTGGTAATGTTCTCAAAAACTGCTAGGCTTGCTTCCTTCAATTTTCCCCCCATCCAGATAGATGAGTACCTCTTCTTAATTTAATGATCTCAAGGAGGGTAACACATGATCGATATAACTCACCTTCGATAAGTTCCTCTTCCTTTGTTTAACGAACTGGAAAAAGTAAGAGTTCGGTCCCATATGGGCCCTTCAATGTATGATAGTTTAACGAGTCCAGAGAAGGTAAACTTGGTGGTTTTTCATATTTAGAGAGTCTGAAAACAACTTAAAGGTGACTCCAATGTTGTCCTTTTTGGTAATGTTAGTATCGCGAGGCCAAAAAAGAGATAAAGTATCACTCAAAAGACGCCCTTTCAAACCTTTTAACGAGTGGGAAAGGAAGCAAGACCACTCAACAATATTTTCATGTTTAGAGAGTCTGAAAAGAGCTTAAAGACGACTCTAGGGGGTTCCTTT
This sequence comes from Picea engelmannii, assembly GCA_009831015.1. NCBI lineage: Eukaryota > Viridiplantae > Streptophyta > Pinopsida > Pinales > Pinaceae > Picea > Picea engelmannii. Next base: position 745,694 of record ML776728.1, read on the forward strand.
TTCGTGTATCCATACAAGTTCGAAAAAGAGATAAAAGTTTACCTGGATGCATTCTCATGTATTTACGAGCACGAGAAAGAACAAAGACTAAGCTCGGTATGCCCTCATCTTGAAAGCTAGTGGCTTAACTCCAGAATGATCATCAAAGGCTGGAGACATGCCCTCCAAGCTTCAATTCATTCGTCGACTTTGAGGGTGGCACCAATTTCTCTACTAGATGAGAAAAAGGAGAAGGGTGGATGAAAATAAGGTTCAAGAGAGGTGACTATTTCATTTTTTAACGAGCTTGACATAGGAAAAGAACTATGCTCAGGGTTCCGGGTTCGATCCCCAAATTGTTGTTTCATTTTTTAATGAGCTTGCTACAGAGAGGAAAACTATGCTCGTGGTTCCTAATTGATCATGGATTCCAAGAGAATAACGCTTTGGAAGGATACCATGTCAAGGGACAAAACTCGGTCATGGCTTCCAGGAGATCGTCTCTGCATGGAAGATAATCACTCTAGAAGGAACACATGTCGAGGGCCGTGACAGGGGTAAGGAGATCAGGCTCCAATAGCCCTACCGAAGAAATCACCATGTCAACTACCAGATCTAAATCATTGGAAGTCGAAGGCATGGGAGATGATAGAAAATCGACATCAAGAGGGGAGATAGACTGTATATCTGCCCAAATTTCTTCACGAGGGGGAAGAAAAGAGGATTGATGATGGTTATCATCCTGAGGTAGCTCATCAATGCTCAATATTTCCATGATAGATTCATCCGAGGAAAAAAATGCGGAAATGTAATCGATCACAGACGACAAGGAACTCAACCGTGATTGCATCGAGGAACCGTCAGGTGCTAATAGATGGTGGTCATCTGACGAGGGAGAAGCAGATTGGATAGAAACGTATGATGTTTTGGCTAGACTAAGTGGCACGGTGTCACCTAGTGCATCGAATTCCAATGGACGAGGTACAATCCAAGGGTCAGATGATTCCAAATATTGATAAGCCACGATTGAAATCATATCGATTGTGGCAATATGATGTGTAGTCGGTGGAAGTGGTGTAGGGAAGGTACCCACGAGGCTAGAATATTTTAGTAAGCCAACACCAATGCTTTCATACGTGATCTTGTGGTCTCCCAAGAAAGGAATATTGTTGGTAGTGGGAGAGCGAGCATCGGTCGTGCAGAAATCCAACTGATCAACAATGACAATTTTTCCCTGATGAGGAAATTGTACACATCGAAAGATCGACGAGGCAACGACAGTCATAACATAAAACCAACTTCTTCCAAGTAACAAGTTGTAATCAAGGGGAGGAGCGACCACCTCGACATCAACAGTAATAGTTTTGCCACCCAATTGGATGGGCAGGGACTGTAAAAGCACATGGGGATGAAAACCTTTCCCATCAAAGGCGCATAACATCGTTGGGGATTTGTTAAGTGTGGGTGATTTTAAACCTGTCCAACATGCTAAAGACATGACACAAGTTGAGGCTCCCTCATCCAGAATAGTTCGGTGGATTTGTTTATTGTGAACAACAACATCAACTTGAAAAGCAAGTTGGTGGGAGAGTCGAGATGCATAATTTTCCAGGTTAAACATGATATGGTTGGACGACTCAGAATCAACAGCACCAATAGAAGCCAAGAGCATTCTACATTGACTCGGGTAGTGTTGTAGAACTTCTAGCGCCAATAGCAGCCAATTTATGTTGAAGAGAAATCCCCCTGCAGACAAGTGGATTCTCTCAAGGTCCCTAGACTCCTAAGACCAAGACAGAAAGGGCTTAACATGGACACTGACTTTCCTTTTAGATCTAATTAAGTTAATGTAGGAAGAGGAAGAAGAAAAGTATGTACCTTTTAATGGCGTTCGTCCTTGCAAAGTCCAAGTTGAGCTTCAATCCTAAGCTCCTCAATAGGTCCTATAGAAAAAACAAAGATACAACAAACTTCCTACTCTATTGAGATTATCTCAAATACAGATCTATCTTATGAAGAAGACAAGTTCATATTCACAACAAACTTCAAAGGAAACAGGTCAAGCATGAATTTGTATTGATGAGAACAAAGTGTTACTTACAACCATGGATGTAGTGCAATAGCTTCACCAAGCTCTCCTTGTCCATACCCTTGCTCAAATAACCCACATACAAGATGTTGATGCTTCAAATGACATCTCCCTCATGATATCATAAGTTAGATGCTATTGCAATGTCTCTCTTCCTGTACTATATGTTGCCTATGAGATCATAGGTTTCATACCTCCAATCCTTCCTCTCACTTCTCATGAGATCATAAGTTTGGTATCTCTAAACTCCTCTATCTACCTCTTCCATGGAAATCCCTCATTATATAGGATTTGGAGGCTTAACCACCATGGAGAGGATATCTCATCAGATCCACTAAGAAAGGGATCTCTAATATATTTAGGGAGAAAATATCTCTTAAAGATTTTGAGGAGGAAATATCTCTCAAGGATTTTAAGGAGGAAATATTTCAACCATCCATGAGATCCTCCACCTTCCCTAAAAAATAGGAAACCAAATGTGAGGTGGATTCTCACACTTAATTACTTTCTTTTCCATGAATATTAATAATAATTCATGTGCACTTTATTCTCACACTTAATCAATTTCTTTTCTATGAATATTAATAATAATTCATGTGTACTTGGTATTTTGGCCTTCATGCAATATATCCCTCCTCCACATTGACTAGGGATTGTGACATAGGTTATTCCATGGTGTCAAGGTGTATGAAATGCTTATATGACACTTTATGACGCTTAGGGCGAGGTACCTAGGTGTGAAAATTTCATGTGTAACAAAACAATATTAGGGTGACGACCGATGGGGGGAGTATGGAGTGACGTGCATTTACTGCACGTCTCTTCCATCTCCTATCCTATTCAATTCGAAGTACAAGATAGCTAAACCTTCACCATTCATTAAACCATATATTTAATGCCCAAACCAATGAAATCTGTGATGATATTCCTTGCCCAATGGGCCACCCAAAACATTCACACGTTAACCTTTTCCAAGCTCTATGTCATACCATATGTATTGCAATTTTATATGCGCCCAAAATAAATGAAATGAAAATCGCATGGCCACTAACCAACCACATAATAGTTAGGACTAACACTAACATATTTTACCTTTCCATTTGCATATAATCCTTAACATAACTCAAACATAGATCCTTTCCTTTTAGGATTTTTCCATAAGTTTCTTTTCTTTGTTTTGGTTACGTTATTCCTAACATATTTCTTGTATATATGTGGGAAGGTAGTCGATCATGACGATTTGTGACATGGTTAAATCATAGAAAGTGTAAACACGTGCCCATCATAATATAAAAATAATGCTTTGAATTGTAGAAACATCCCATAAAATGCATCATCCTCCTGTTACTATGCCAAAATGAAACCAAGACTGCATTGTCAACCATGTAGGACTGTGTAAACAATGTCAAAACAATAATAGAAAATGTGTGATGTGTCTATCTTCAAGCCTCTAGTCTACAATGGGGTCCCACCTAGTAGTATTATATTATTAGCATAGTTTAAATAATAGGGCTTTAGCAATACTTTGCAGGCAAAATTCATCGTTGTGATTTTAATCGTCAACACCATACACTGTCGACACCGCTCCAAATCGAGTTTTCGAGCCAATTGCCACCAAAGTTCACTGATGACAGACGCAATTAACCCCAGTAATTACAGTCCTCCATTAATTCACATTCAGAGTTCTATCAGTCATGGCTCCCAAAGATAAACCCGCTGAGACATTCGAAAATCCATTTCTTCCTCCTCATGTCGACCTGGATCATATTCCCCTGGCAGATAAAGACTACAAAATTATAGAGCCGAAGTGTGAATTTGACTTCTTCGAATTATACTTCTCGCTAAAGGATATTTTCCTAGATCAGAGTGACAAAATTGGAATGTAAGAGTCCAATTTTCCTCTGTACATGTTCCCTTAGACCTTCCACTTCCTGGAATTCACCCTGAAATGTGAAGACCATTATTTTCCCGACCAAAAGGTGATAGTTTCCTCTTCTGGTGAAACCTTGTTCACCATTACTCCCGAATACATTAATCAAATCTTACAAATCCCAATAATTGACTCTACAATCCCTTTCTTTGTTGAAGTCATGAATGACCTCTACCAGAAAATCTCCTTCCCCCAAAGAGCCCAGATTTTCGAAATCTTTCTGTCAAAAGATGCTCAGTTGCCCAAGAAAAACCCTCCTTATCCATCCTCCATATTCTCTGTCAGGGAAAACCATATTATTTCTACCCTCTGTTACATGTTAGGATACTTTTTAGATGAATGGGTAGATGAACATATCTTAGATTTTCTGTCCATTTTCTCCACAGAAGAAAAAGCAACAGTCCAATTTGATTTCAGTCAGTTTTTGGCTGATAACATACATGATCAATTTTTCAAATTTTCAACACAAGGAATGTTCATATATTCCTCAGTGTTGGTGTACCTATTTTTTTTTTTTTTTCTTCAGTCAGATAGATTTTCATGTGCTCTTCATAAATTGGATCAAGAAGGAAATCCTCAATCAGTGACTTCATGGACATCACTAGTGAGGAAAAATTCAACTGAGTTCAGCTTCAAGGATTTCATTGATCAATTTTATCACCCAATGGTTTGCATGCTCAGTAGAAGAACAGAGCCAAGAATCAATGAAGAAGTCCAGAGAATTCTTCACCTCTTTGATTTGGCCAAAACATGAGATTGGTATCTGTACCAAAACCACACTGAAATAAGAGTGTATGGATGTGAATTCCCACCATACAGACTACCAAAATATTTCCCTGTAAGGGTATTTGCATTGGAATACATCAAGCAGATGTTAAACTTCGATGACATCCATTTTGTATCAGTCAAGAAGAAACAACAACTCAGAATCAAAACCCAAACTGGTTCTTTCATATGCAACAACATAGCTATTAGAGAAGAGGCAGACAACCTCTTGAAATAGATGAACTTCACTCAGAGTTTCACATGGAATTATGACCCATTTGGTGTCATCTCAGAGCTCAGAGTCAAACAAAAGAACACTCCTTATTCTCATATACACAAGCAAAGGAGGTGGCTGAAACTAAAGGCCACAAAGAGGAGATGTTGAAGCTGATCATGGAACATAATGCAAAGATAAGAGAGATGGAGGCAGAGATGGAAAAATTGATAAAGGAGAAAGAACAGAGTGTGAAAATAGCTATTATTCCACTGGAGGAAGTCCCTCTAACAAGAGTTAGAACAACATAATCAACTACAACAGTAGAGATTCCATCAACCATCCCAGTGCAAGTTCTAGATAAATATGAGAAACTTGTGAAGTTTATGGAAGACATGTCCCTTCAAGGGGAGGAGATCAGAAAATTGCAAGAAGAAGTAAAAAACCTCCAAGACCTAAAGGCTATGTTCTAGACCAGTTATCATGCATAAATTCATAAGTCTCAGAGACTCAGTCAACAACTACAACAGCTACAGAAAGAAACTGTCATGGCAAAGACCTTATCTAAGGCCAAGGAAAACATTTGGGTGGAAATCAACAAGTCTATGGAAGAAATATGGCCATTCATACAAATCATCTTTGAAGAACATGAACTAGTATAGAAGGCTAGAGAAGAAATTGGGAAAATAAGAGAAGAGTTAGGAGAAAGACCTACAAAGGCCACTGAGCTCATCAGGTTCCTAAAATCCAAAAACAAGCAGGAGTTAGAAGAAATGGAGATTAAAGATAGGACAGAGACCATCCTTGAGGTCAAGAAGGTCTTGACCAAGAAAGGATTGATGTTGCAACTAGAGGAGAAGGCTCAAGTGATGGATATTGGAGTTCAAAGATTTTCCAGTAAGATTGAGGTACTACACAAGAAGGGTCTCCCTGGACTACTAGTACTCAATGTCAAGATAATCACTTTGTCAGATTACAAGCATAATATCAATGCAGTGGAAACAAATGGTTCCAAGTTTGCAGGTATATAGAGAAGAATTACTGGTAAATCTTTCCTAGAGACATTACAGTTGGACCTGAGCATCCAACACGAGACAAAACACATTTTCATCACCAAAACCACCTTTGCCAAGTATATTGAGATGGATGAGATATACAAAAAGTTACTAAAGGTTTCCATCCCTAGTAAAAAGAGATGGGAAGATTTATGTTCTTTACTTGAGTAAAGGTGTTTTTGAGGTTCGAGTCAGCATGGAGCAATCAGTTAAGTCAAAGATATGAGTCACCAACTACTTCCACAAAATCAGCACCAAGGATCTGAATAGATCAGGAGAATTCTTATATTTTGTAATTTGAGATCTAGTTAGTTAGATTTTTTCTCCATAATATCCTAGTCATTTACGACATGATCTGATGTAAATTATTGTATAAATACTTCTTCCTTCGAAGTATTGAGGGTTGATTTTTGCACCTAGGAGCTATTGTGTAACCTTTTCAAAGGATTGACCAGTAATAAAACATGCTTGTTCATAGGATTCTTGTGTTAGATTGTTGGTGATGTCTCTCCCCCTTTGTTGAATGTTTTTCTATTCTCTGTGATCATTTATGTATTTTAGATTCTAATCATTAAAAGGAAGTCAATAGAACATAATTTATCTTACATACTCGGTCTATGGTCTTTTACTGATCTATATGTTTTCATCTAAAATCGAGTAAGGGAATTCTTAACTGCTCCTTTGCTTAGTGGACTCTCATACCTTTTTTGTCTTATTCACCTCATTTAATCTCAATAGATCCAACAATTTTACTACCCTTCCCTGTGAATAAAACCTCATAAAAATTTGAATCTGATCCTCACCTTTAATACAGACCCCATAGCCCATTGAAAATTTAATGCATTCTTTCAGCCAACTATTACAAACAAACAAACAAATTTGGACTATCGTAACTAGCCTAACATTTAAAACTTAAACAAATCTAAATATTACAGAGAGATCCCTCTCTGAAACTGGCAGGGCTAGATCCAAGTTTCAAATGTGGTTTTGATAGTTACCTTTGTCAATTTATTCTACCCTTTGACAACCTATGGGAATTATAGAGTGATAACATAGTGGCGACCATACTGGGGAACTGAACAAATTTTCCAACTTTATGAATTGTCTTCCCTAGATAAGAAAACTTTATTTCTGAAAAATCAAATATCTAAATCTCAAGAGATAAATGTTCAAAGGTTGTTAAAATTTGTAAATAATTAGGTTTCTAAAAGTTTAAATTTTTGTCTCCAAAAAGAATTCATACCAGATCTCACCCTGATCCAAAACATGTAAAAGTAGTAGATAATCCAAAAAATTTAATTAGAAAAAGAAGTACAACATAAAGTCAAGGGAGTAGTAGTCCTCTTCCAAGGGCCACCTCTCTTCCAGAGAAGTTTGTCACAATCCAAGACATCCACTTTGATCTACCTTTTGAGCATAGCCTCTTAAGAACCAAATATGATAGCTTTATGGATGAGACAGGCCTAGATCAAGCCATCCTCCAACCTAGAACACCTGAAAGACACTCTCCTAGAGTAGATTTTGATCAACAAATCCTTCAAGACTTTGAGAAATTACAAGATCTAGCATCAGAATTTGACCAAGCTTTGCACAAAGCCCACATTCAATAGTCTGTTGAATTTCTTGCCCTTTCTATCTCTGTAGCTTCTATTAATCCTCAAGTAACTCATTTTATATCTACAAGCCCTACTTCTTCCACATCTTCTATCACTTCTCCAACGATTATACAAGTTACAATCCAACCTACTACATGAGTTCATGTTAATCAACCTCCTCCACCAATCATGGCAGAAGGATATGCTCCCCTTGTTTTGGTTTCTCCCTTACACAATATGCCCCTGGACGATCAAACTAGGATTCCTTAGTTTGATGGCACTAGAAGCCTGAATGCACAACAACATGTGGACAAAATGAATGACTTCTTTGATTTACAAGAAGTAGATGAGGCAGATGTCCAAATGAGACTCTTTGCACAAATTTTAATCGTTGATGTTAAGAAATCGTTCAAAGACTTGCCAGCTGCTAGCATTGTTGATATAGCAACCTTTCATCAATATTTTCTCAATAGATGGGAAGTAAACAAAAATCCACTCCAAATTTTATCTGAATATGAAAGTATCAGAAGAAACCAAGGGGAAAGTGTACAGGATTATTGTACTCACTTCAACAATATCTATAATGCAATTTCAAATAACATTAAACCTCCTCAAGGCTTAGCTTTGATTAAGTTCCCTGATTGTTTTGATGCTGACATGTCCTACCAATTGAGAGAAAGAAACTCTGCAACTCTGGAAGATATGCAAAAATGTGTTGAGAGTGTCGAGGCAAATCTATTGGCTAGGAGAGCTAGACAAAGAACATAAAGGAGAGTAAAAATCAAGGAAGAACCATCCACTTCCACTGCAGATGCCAAAATAGAATCCCTAGTCATAACTGTGGAAAGAATGATGGAAAGATTAGAAATCATTGACATGAACCCACCTAGAGAGAATCAACGTGGTCTTCAAATATGAAATCCTAATTTTAGGAGAAATCCTCGCCAAATCAGACAAATAGAACCCAGATAAGAAAGAGAACAAAGAGGCCTTGATCAACAGATTAGGCCACCTTTTCAAGAAAACTATGCTGATGAGGGGGAAGAAAAAATTGAGGAACTTGATGATGTTCACATAAATCTCATGGTTCTATTTTTCTTACCCAAGAAGAAAAGGATATTTTCCTCCTTTCACAGACTGAAGTCGATGAGGAAGAATCAAAACAATAAGCTTTTGAAAATGAAATAATGGAATTTCATAGGTAGTACAAATTAAGAAGAAACAAGTCTAATGATAATCCAACCAAGAAAGCTTCTGATTTTAAGAAAGATTCAAATACACTTGCCAAGAAAGTTCTTGAAAAGAAAAACTCAGAGGTCCCAACAAAAAGAACACCTGACTTTGTACTAAAGACAACTCCAACTGATGTTCCCTCCACTAGTCAGCCCAATCCTACTCCACAAAAGAATGTGGTTGAGAAATCAGATTCTCCTAATCAAAATAAAGCTCCTACCACATTTAGTCTGGAAAGTGAATTGGCTAAACTCAAAATACCTATTCCTCCAGAATTGACAAACAAGGATGCTTACAAGTCACAAGTGATCAAAGCCCTGAACATAGAACCGGGAGTGGGTACAGACACAGTAAACATCATTGATGATCAACCAGAATTGTTGTTTGGACCTGCAGTCGAGGGAAAAGTTGAAAGTGGTTATGTTCCTCCTTTTTACATTAGCTTAAATATCCATGACAAGACTTTGCACAATGCTATGCTAGATTCTGGTGCTTCTCACAACCTTATGCCTAAGGCTGTGATGGAGAAATTGGGACTTGATATCACCGGAGCTTACAAGGATTTGTACTCCTTCGATTCAAGCAAATTTAAATGTCTAGGTCTGATCAAAGATTTGTGTATTACTTTGGCACAAATCCCGGCCAAAAGCATGGTTATGGATATTGTTGTTGCAGGCATACCTCCAAATTATGGCATGTTGTTGTCTCGATCATGGGGAGCCAAATTACAGGGTACCTTACAACTAGACATGTCTTATGCCACCATCCCATTATTTGGTCAGCAGAAAAGATTATACAGGGATACACTGATGAAATACATGGTTAGTAGTAAAGAGAAACCACATAACTACCCCTTATACTATGTTCATTATGACCTCGACTCTTTTATTTTATATAATGATGGTGACATGGAAAGTCAAATTGCAAAATTGGAGGATGATGTGTATAATTTGGAGGAAAGCAAAGAAACCCATGAAGAAGATAAAAAAGTGATAATACAAATTGATGAACCAATGGAAACTCTGTGGAGTTTAGACTTTGATGGTGTTGTCAGTAAAGAAGGATATGGAGCTGGAGCTAGAGTGTGGGTTTTCAATTCAAAAGCAAGATATTTAGAAAGCCATTCCTACAAATTAAATTTTCAGTGTACCAACAATATAACCAAGTATGAAGCATTAATGTTAGGTCTAAAATTGTTAAAAAATCTCGGTGCCAAGAGAATTTCGGTAAGGGGTGATTCTAAACTTATCATAAAATAGATCAAAGGTGAGTACTATTCCAAACACCTGAGGCTAAGGGTCTATAGAAATGTTGTTCTAGATTTATTGCAATGTTTTACTGAATATGATTTGCAGATGATTCCCAGAGCGAAAAAAATACTTGTTGATGGACTGGCTACCTCATCAGCCACTTGTAAAATACCATTTCATCCTAATCACCAGTACACAGTTGAGGTGAAATGCAGTCTTGTTTTTCCAGACAATATCAGGTATTGGCAAGTTTTTGGTAATGATGAACAAATTGATGATTTTCTGCAATAAAAAAAATGAGTTTGAATGTGCAAATATTGATGTAAATAGTGACGATGAAAGTGTAAATAAAATAGATTTAGAAGAAATAAATGAAAAAGAAGAAAATTCAGATTTTTTGCAATTAAAGGATAATATTCTTCCTAGAGGATTAGTCCCATTGGAAGAATTGTTTTATTTCGATGATGTAGCTAAAAAACCAAAAAAATGAATCTATTGGAATAGATGTTGAGGACTGTAACATAGGGACTGAGAAGGAACCAAAAATGATTAAATTGTCCAAATCTTTACCTCCTGCTCAAAAACATAAATATATAGAATTGTTCAAGGAATTTGTAGATGTTTTTTCATGGAGCTATGAAGATTTAAAATCCTATGACACTAGCATTATACAACACAAATTTCTCATAAAAGAATATCATAATCCTTTCAAATAAAAACTCAGAAGAATTAACCCAAAGTTGATGCCTTTAATTGAAAAGGAAATAAATAAAATGTATGATACTAAAATCATTGTCTTGTTAAGGTTTTCTAAATGGGTGTCCAATTTAGTTCCTACTAGAAAGAAAAGTGGAGAAATCAGACTGTGTATTGATTTCATAAACCTCAATAAAGTCTCACTTAAAAAACAACTACCCCTTGCCCAAAATGGATCATATTTTGTAGAAGGTAGTTGGATCTAGTAGAATTTCTTTGTTAGATGGATTTTCTAGCTACAACCAAGTCTTAGTCCACCCTAATGATCAAGAGAAAACAACGTTTACTACACCTTGAGGCACCTTCATGTATGTGAAAATTCCTTTTGGTTTAATGAATGTTGGAGCCACATTTCATAGAGCAATGGACATTGATTTTGTGGATGAAATTGGAAGATTCATTGTGATATACCTGGATTACATAACTATTTTTTCAAAAACAGATGAAGAGCACTTACTCCGCCTTAGAAAAGTTTTTGAAAAATGCAGGAAATTCAGAATCTCACTAAATCCCAAAAAAACTTTGTTTGGTCTCGAGGAAGGTAAACTATTAGGACACATCATATCTAAGGATGAGATCAAAATAGATCCTAGAAAGATTGAAGCCATTCAAAATATAGACCATCCCAGAAACACAAAAGAGTTGTAGTCTTCCATAGGAAAAATAAACTTTCTAAGAATATTTATTCCTAACTTGGCAAAACTTCTGAGAAACATAACCAATATATTGAAAAAAGATACAAAAATAAAATGGACCATAGAAGCAAAACATTCCTTTGAGCAAGTGAAACATGCCTTGACAAAATCCCATGTACTTATCAGTCTTGATTACACCAAATATTTCCTCATATTCTCTTTTGCCTCTGAGCATACCATTGCAGCAGTTCTTTTGCAGAAGAACAATGAATGCCATGAACAACCTATTGCTTTCTTCAGTAGATCCTTAAGAGATGTTGCATTGAATTATAACATCATGGAAAAGAAAACTTTTGCTTTGGTGAAAGCGATTAAATATTCCAGAGTAGATATTCTCCACTCACATATTATTGCTTATGTTCCTAATGTTGTGGTGAAAGATATTCTGACTCAAGACAATCCAGATGGCAGAAGGGGTAAATGGATTTCTGTGATCCTTGAGTATGATATTGAGATCAAACCAACCAAGCTTATCAAGGGTCAAGGATTAGCCAAACTGATGACTGAGTCCAACTTTCATGCTTTGGATATTAATTTTATAGCTACAGTTGATGAACAAGAAGAGAAACCGACTCCACAAGTTAAAGAGGTTTTCTCAAACTCTCCCTAGTATGCAGACCTTATTTTTGTTTTACATCATCTACAAGCTCCTCCTGGTTTAACTAAAATTAAATCTATATTTTTGAAACTCAAAGCTATGAAGTATTTCATTTTAAATGGCAATCTGTATTGGAAAGATGTTGGAAGGATTCTACTAAATTGTTTGTTGAAAGATGAAGCTAATAAAGCTTTGCAGGAATTCCATGAAGGAGACTGTGGTGGACATTTGAATTGGAAGACCACTGCCAATAAAATTCTTAGAGATGGTTTCTACTGGCCAACCTTATTTGCATATGTCCACAAAAAAGTGACCTTCTGTCATAAATTCCAAATCTTTGAAACTTTTTCCCTTACCCCTGAAGCCAATTTTAGTTGAAGCTCCATTTCAACAATGGGGTTTGGAATTCATTGGAGAAATTCACCCACCTTCATTAGGCCAACACAAGTGGATTCTCACAACCACTAATTATTTCACCAAGTGGATTGAAGTTGTACCCACCAGGCAAGCCACTAATGTTATGATCATAATTTTTTTGGAAACTAACATTCTTTCTAGATTTGGATGCCCCACGAAAATTATCATTGACAACGCAACAACATTTAAATAAAAAAATATGATAGAGTTTTGTAGCAAAAATCAAATCACCTTAGGACACTCTACAACCTATTACCCTCAGGGAAATGGACTGGCAGAGTCTTCAAATAAGAGTTTGATCAACATCATGAAGAAGATGTTGCAGGACAACAAAAAATCATGGCACAATAAGTTGGTACATGCACTATGGGCAGACAAACTTACTACATAGAGGTCAATTGGTATGTCTCCATACTAGTTGGTCTATGGAATGGATGTTGTGTTTCCTACTTATTTAGGTGTTCATGTCATGAATTTATTGCAGGAAGTACAGATAGAACCAAATGACATCCAAAGAAGAATCAATCAAACTATACAACTGCAACAATCCAGAGAAGAGGTCTATAATCAAACTTAGGTGATTCAGGAAAATATCAAGAAAATCTATGTCAAAAGAACCAATGTTGATGACTTCCAATTAGGAGATAAAGTATTGAAATGGGACTCAAGAAATGAAGAAAAGGGAAAACATGGAAAATTTGACAATTTATGGAAAGGCCCATTCATAATACATGCCTACATAGGAAACAATGCATTTTTGATCAAGGATATGGATGGAGCAGATCTGCTAGGAGGACCTATCAATGGCATAATTCTCAAGCACTATGTTTCACAAGAATGAAGATTTTCTCACTCATTTCATTGTAAATACCATTTTACTTTTTATGTCAGGTGTGGGTGATTTTTTATCGGTGGTTGAAGCCCGGAGAGAAGACCCTAAGCCCCTCATTAGGATCACAAGATTTACATTTATAATAAAGCAAATCAGAATGAAGAAAAGTACTGCAGAAGAAGATTCAAGGAAACACGTAGTTGGTTCTTGGCACCTCGCAAGGAGAGAACCATCCCCAAGTGAAGCCACTGTTATAACCCTATATTTCATAGTATCACCTGGCGATTAAAATTTCTTCCTCTAGTCATATTTTATTGTAAATAATGTTTTATTCTGCAAATGATTTACAAAAAGAAAAACAAAAGCAAAACAAAAGAAAATGAAAAGAGGGTATTAAAGAAAAAGAGAATATATAAAACCCCATGAAAAATAAATTTGGTTTGATTCATACTGTATAATCATGATAAAACCTTTTAAATTTATGTTGATCGGTTAGTGAATAAATTTGGTCAAACAATTTAATCTTGGCCAAATTAGTCAGGTTAGAGTAATGATTAATCCAATAATCTAAGATGGATTAATGTGTTAGTTGATTAGGCTAGGAGTTAGGTTAGTGATGTTTATTTCAATAAAAATTGCAAAGGGATTTTTAAAATACCCTTTATTTGAGTAAATTTTGATGTTTTTAGCTTAGGAAATAATACCTTAGCGCCACTAAAAAGCACAAAACTTTCATCGCCGACATCTAACAGTGCCAAGATCGATGACCCTTAGTGCATTTCGGACCCCTTGACCTTTCTGCCTTTAACAGTGGGGGAGGGTCCGAAAAAACGGTTTCCCCCGCGGTGGAACCACCTAATGTGTCACCCTCTCGGCATTTTGGACCCCCCCCCCACTCAAATCCACTTACTNGCCTACCCCCCCCCCCCTCCCTCCGGAATCCTGCCAAACCACCTACCCAATACTTCCCACCTCACTTTGCCACTGTACCCCACTATCAGATGTCGCACGTCACACCCCACATACTCATTAGCCAATCAATTCCCTCCCCATGACTGTTATTCACCCAGTCATCACCCTGCGCCATAATTGACACCTCCATTGCACCGCATAACCCCATTTCTTCACCACTGTGACACTATTTGTAGATCCATACACTGTCGACACCGTACCAAATCGAGTTTTCGAGCCAATTTCCACCAAAGTTCACTGTCGATAGATGCAATTAACCTGGGTAATTATAGTCCTCCATTAATTCACCTTCAGAATTCTGTCAGTCATGGCTCAATCCGCTGAGACATCTGAAAATCCATTTCTTCCTCCTCCCATCGACTTGTATCATATTCCACTGGTAGATAAAGACTGCAAAATTATAGAGCCAAAGTGTGAATTTGACTTCTTCGAACTACACTTCTGGCTAAAGGATATCGTCCTGGATAAGAGTGACTAAATTGGACTCTGGGAGTCCAATTTTCCTCTGTACATGTTCCCTCAAACCTTCCACTTCCTGAAATTCACCTTGAAATGTCAAGCCCATTATTTTCCGGGCCAAAGGGCCATAGTTTCGTCTTATGGTGAAACCCTGTTCACCATTACCCCTGAATCCATTAATCATATGTTACAGATCCCAAGAATTGACTCTGCAATCCCTTTCTCTGTCGAAGCCCTGAATGACCTCTACCAAAAACTCTCCTTCCCCCAAAGAGGCCATATTTTTGAAATATTTCTGCCAGAAGATTCTCAGTTGCCCAAGAAAAACCCTCCCTATCCATCCTCCATATTCTCTATCATGGCAAACCAAATTATTTCTACCCTCTGTTACATGTTAGGATAATTTTCAGATGAATGGGTAGATGAACCTATCTTAGGTTTTCTATCCATTTTCTCCACAGAAGAAAAAGCCACAGTCCAATTTGATTTCAGTCAGTTTTTGGCTGATAACATACATGATCAGTTTTTCAAATTTTCAACAGAAGGAATGTTCAAATATTCCTCTGACAGGAGTTAGAACAACAGAATCAACTACAAAAATAGAGATTCCATCATCCATCCTAGTGCAAGTTCCAGATGCATTTGAGAAACTTGTAAAGTCTATGGAAGACATGTCCCTTCAAAGGGAGGAGATAAAAAAAATGCAAGAAGAAGTAAAAACCCTCCAAGACCTGAAGGCTATGTTCCAGACTAGTTATCATGTAGAAATGCATAAGGCTCAGAGACTCGGTCAACAACTACAATATGTACATAAAGAGACTATGGAAAAGACCTTATCTAAGGCCAAGGAAACCATCTGGGTGGATATCAGCAAGTCTATGGCCATTCATACAAATCATCATTGAACAACATGAACTGGTACAGAAGGCTAGAGAAGCAATTGGGAAAATAAGAGAAGAGTTAGGAGAAATACCTACAGAGGCCATTGAGCTCATCAGGTTCCTGAACTCCAAAAACAAGCACGAGTTAGAAGAAATGGAGATTGAAGATAGGAAAGAGACCATCCTTGAGGTCAAGAAGGTCTTGACCAAGAAATGATTGATGTTGCAACTAGAGGAGAAGGCTCAAGTGATGGATATTGGAATTCATAAATTTTTCAGTAAGATTGAGGTACTACACAAGAAGGGTCTCCCTAGACTACTAGTACTCAATGACAAGCTAATCACTCTGTCAGATTACAAGCAAAAGATCAGTGCACTAGCAAAGGATGGTTCCAAGTTTGCATGTATACATAGAATCATCACTGGTAAATCTTTCCTAGAGACATTACAGTTGGACCTGAGAATCCAACACGAGATAAACCATATTTTCATCACCAAACCATCCTTTGCCAAGTATACTAAGATGGATCAGATATATAGAAAGTTACTAAAGGTTTCCATCCCTAGTAGAAAGAGATGGGAAGATTTATGTTCTTTACTTGAGTAAAGGTGATTTTGAGGTTCGAGTCAACATGGAGCAATCAGTCAAGTCAAAGATATGAGTCACTAACTACTTCCACAAAATCAACACCAAGGATCCGAATAGATCAACAAAATTCCTATATTTTGTAATTTGAGATCTAGTTAGTTAGACTTCTTCTCCATAATATCCTAGTCATTTATGACATGATCTGATGTAAATTATTGTATAAATACTTCTTCCTTCGAAGTATCGAGGGTTGGTTTTTGCACCCAGGAGCTATTGTGTAACCTTTTCAAAGGATCGACCAATAATAAAACAAGATTGTTCACATGATTCTTGTGTCAGATTGTTGGTGATGTCTCTCCTCCTGTATTGAATGTTTTTCTATTCTCCATGATCATTTATGTATTTTAGATTCTAACCATTAAAAGGAAGTCAATAAAACATAATTTATCTTTCATACTATGTCTCTGGTCTTTTAATGATCTATATGTTTTCATCTGAAATTGAGTAAGAGAATTCTTAACTACTCCTTTTCTTAGTGGACTCTCACACCTTTTCTGTCTTATTCACCTCATTTAATCTCAATAGATCCAACAGTTTTACTACCCTACCTTGTGAAGAAAACCTCATAAAAAGTTGAATATGATCCTCACCTTTAATACAGACCCCATAGCCCAATGGAAATTTAATGCATTCTTTCAGCCAACTATTACAAACAAACAAACAAATTCGGACTATCATAACTAACCTAAGATTTAAAACTTAAAAAAATATAAATCTTACAAAGATATCCCTCTCTGAAACTGGTAGGGATAGAACCCAGTTTCAAAAGTGGTTTTGATAGCTACCTCTGTCAATTTCTTCTACCCTTTGACAACCTTTGGGAATTTCAGAGTGATAACAGACTACACTTAGAACTTTTCCCTATTTGCCAAAACGAATTCCATTCACTTGATACTTGTTATTGCTACAACTCAAGGTTGGGTTGTACATCAGATGGATGTGAAGAGTGCATTTATTCATGGGGATGTACATGAGGATATTTACATGGAGCAGCCATAGAAATTTGCTTAGCTTTCCATATTAAAGAAGTCTCTCTATGGTCTCAAACAGGCTCCACGGGCTTGGTATGATAAGATGGAATCTGTTCTTCTCTTAGTTGAGTTCTCTATATGCCACTCAGATATAAATGTCTACATATTGAGATAGCAGAATGCTCTTTTGTTCTTGTCTCTATATGTTGATGATTGGATTGTCACTGGGAGCACCCCATCCATCATTGTAAGTGTCAAAACTAATTTGAATGATGGGTTTTCCATGAGTGACTTGGGTCTCTTGAACTATTTTCTCAGGATTAAGATCACTAAATCCTCTTCTGGGATATATCTTGCGCAGTTCAAGTATGCTCTTGATCTTCTGGATCATTTTCACCTGTCTTATTGTAAGCCTGCACCAACTCCCTTTCTGTCTAGAGTCAAACTTCAGGAAAAGTGTTCCACACCAATAGTTGATGCCACTTTGTATTGTTAGCTTGTTGGAAGCCTCATCTACTTAAATCATATTGAACTTGACATTTCATTTGCAGTTGGAATTGTTTCGCGCTTCATGATGGAGCCACATGAGCTTCACTAGAAGGATGCCAAACACATTCTGCACTACATACAGGACACTCACAGGTACATGATTCACTATGCATCGGGCAAAAGTTCAGATTTTATTAGATTCACAGATTCTGATTGGGTTAGTGATCTTGATGATCACAAGTCTACATTCGGCTACAATTTTCACCTTGGTTTTGGTCCCATTTGTTGGAAGAGAAAGAAGCAACATGCCATTTCTCTTTCTTTGACTGAGGTTGATTATTGAGGGCTTGTTAATGTCACCATTGAGGATATTTGGCTTCAAAATATCCTCACTGAAGTTGGCATCACTTTTCACAAGCCATCAATCATCTACTGTGACAACCAGAGCACTATCTAGATCCCAAAGAAATTGATTCATCATCATCAAACCAAACACAATGAGATCCACATGCATTTTCATAGGGATTTGATTTAGAAGTAGGTAATCAATTTGCGTTATTTACCTACAATAGAGCAGATTATAGACATCTTCACCAAACCCTTCAATGAGAGCAAGTATGTCCATCTTTGGTCTCTTTAGGGGGTGTGAGACATTTCTTTTGGGTGGGTCACTTAGTCCTTATTGCTTCATCCTTTAATGAGTTGGAGTTTTTTCCCACTAGGTTTTCTCCTTCCTTTTCTCTTTCAGGGGATCTTTTGTACATGGGTACCTCATCAAGATTTTTAGTCAGGACCCATCTTTGCATCTTTGTTTACATTTCCCCCTAAGTTGGACTTTTAGGGGGTTGTTAGTGTGAATAAGGTTCTTTAGCAATCTAGTTATTTCTTAGTTGATTCTCCGCTTTAGCTCTCTTCACACTAGGTTAAGTTTACTTAGGGACTTTTTCACTTTATCCCATATTGGTTGTGTTTTTGTTGAAATAATGTAACTGCAAAGTGTATTCTAATTATTATTGTTGTATTATTCATTAGATCAATCCCCTATTGCAGATTGCTCATGTCGTCTATTGTAAAATACCAAATCCCCTTTTGTGGATTGGTCAAAACATAATTGTAATAAACAAAATAAGAAGTCGGCCCCATAATATATTAAAGGTGGTTATAACCATCCAGATTGAGAATTCGGCCCTGCCAGTGAAAAGACACCTCCACACGTGCCCGAGTTGTATAAATAAGGAGGCTAGTGCCTCATTTAGACACACACTCACTTGTTCATTGAGGAGCAAGTTTCAAAGTTGTAGTTGAAGAAGAGAGAGAGAGAGAGAGAGAGAGAGAGAGAGAGAGAGAGAGAGAGAGAGAGAGAGAGAGAGAGAGAG
>ML776728.1:764948-783844 GCA_009831015.1 Picea engelmannii
ATGTGTCTCTTGTGATTGTGTATTTCTCAGTGATCCTATCTTATGCTATTGTTATCTAGTGAAATGCAAAGAACTCTAATAATAGATTAAACCTTAACATGGTATCAGAGCTAAGTTGAAGAGAGCATCTTTCACAAGAGAAAGTGAAAACATCATTGTTATCGTACATGCAAATTAGGGTTTTTGTTGGTGAAGTATTTCAGCCCTAAAACCATCTAGGAAGGTGCACCCTTCCTCAAGGATCACTTTGGCATCCTTGATGCAACTTTTCAGTGGCTAGATCTCCCCGAAAGTGAAACCCTAGTTTTCACAAAGTACTAGAAAACCAGAAAACCAAAGTATCAGAAGTACCAGAGTACCAGAAGTACCAGAAAACCAGAAGCACCAGTCCAGAAATCCACTGGTCAAGTTTGAGGGGGTAAAAGTTGGATTTTTAGAAATCTGAATGCACCAACTTACTCGCCTCAGCTCAGTGCATCTATCCCCTAGATCAAAATTTCAAAATTTGAAGTTTGAAAAATTAGGGTTTCCTCATAAAACCCTAAGTTGCAGTTGTAGTCTCAAAACCAGTTGCAGTTGCAGCCATAGTACCAGTTGCACTCACCCTTGAAGTTCTTAAGAGTTGGTGATCATTACCGTTGCTACCAGATTGTGCCTCTACCTGCAAATGTCGTCAGAGGTATGTACTCACACATGTTTAAACGATTAAGCTTTAAAGGGTATTTGCAGGAGAAGGGATCTCTTGCCATAGATCCAAAAGGATCTCAAGATCCAACACATTCAGAGGAATGATGCAACCCAGGTGTGACTATTCTGATATGCATCTATTTGTTATGACATTATTTTGATCAGTGTTGCATGTTGTAGCTATGACCATCATTCTAATCTTTGGTCAAAATCTGAGTCAAGGTATTAGATGGATTAAAAGTTGAGATCATAGAGTTTATCCTCTAACCCAACCTTCTGTCAATATAGCATATTATCTTAGTACAAAAGACAGGTTGAAGAAAGCACTCATCCTCTTGAGTGAAGGAGACTTGGAAGAAAAGCGAGAACACTCATTCTTGAGGACAAGGCTCCAGGTTTGATTAATCAAGTTGATAAGATTCAAAGGTACACATGAAAAATTGATGACTACCCATTTACAAGTAACCACTATAGTTGAGATAGCAGTCTTTGTAAATTATTATACTTCATAGCATGTGCGCATATAGAGGCAAATACTTGATGTAATCATTTGCCTGATACAACTAACACCTCCTCTAGGAGAAACCTCATGTGTTAGTTCCAGGTTTCCATGGAGGAATGTTCGATCACAACACTATAAGAGTGTTGGCCTCATTTCGTAGTGTATCTCTTACTTTTGATCGTTTCTTCAGACAAGCCACAAATGATATCTCTAAAGGAGCTACTGTGATGATTATTCGTGATATTGCTTTATCTATTATTATCAAAAGGATATTATTCTAGCTTGTTGTTTTGTTGACCTTGTTTCAGGTCACAGGTGATAACCCTGAGAAAGCTATAGTGAAGGTTTCAAAAGGCAACATATTATATGAGACATGAAGCAGACTATGTACATGACCATATACACTCATGCACCAAAGAAGATGAAGAAGAAGCTATCTCTCGAGATTCAAAGTATCTCATATGAAGATTGATTGAAAGGAGCAAAAGACTCCAAATATGACCGAACATTAGAACGGGAAGCAGACCTTGTTTGAAGCCTGACTCAATCTTTCATATTTAGCTTGGGAGGTCAAGCTTCCTCGCATAATGTGATTTCATGATTTTAATGCTTGTGCTGAGAATTTTTGAGGTCTAGGCTTGATTGTCGAGGCTACGCGATTGTATGCTTAGAGCCAGATGTGATCGATGGGGTTGAAGGGGTCAACTTCATAAGCGATGAGGAGGCTACCTGCTTAACAATCATATTTTTCTTGATGGTCTACCACTAGTCTTCCTTATCAAGGATTAATTGTGTAGATTGGATATTTTTATTGAAATCCTACACAAAGTGTCCATATTCATGACATATATTACATTTAAATTGAATTTTTTCATAGTCGAAGGTCTAAATGTGCTTCCAGTTGTCCAAGGGAAACATAATTATTTCCATAAGGCTTTTTCCTAGATCCACCTCTACAGAAATTCTTTCACATGCAAAGGTATCATCCTTTGGTTCATATTTATCTGTGTAGTAGCCCAGAATGTCACCAATGCTACACATCATATATGCATTCCAATATTGAAGAGGTAGATGAGGGAGACAAAACCTATATTGGGATAGTAGAGGGAACATTGTGTTTAAGATTAAATATTGGCATCCATTGATTTAATTACATTCCTATGGTTTTGAAGAAGTATGGGCCATTTATGAAGATGAGACCTCTATCTTCTTTGGCTTCAAACAAAAATGCATAGGAACCATGCCACATAAATAATGGGTAACTTTTCCTTTGATCAACACTTTCCAGTCTCTTTGAACCCAGTTTTCCATAGATACAAGGGAAGGCCACATTCCAATGAACTACCTGATCAGACCGTGATAAGTGGAGGATGCACGCAATAGAACTTCAAGGATACTCTCTAATCTATTCACAAACTGTGAAGGCTGGGATTTTGGGGCCTTTCCCAATGTAACATCCCCAATGTCCAACTGGGCTATGCCATGTAAAAAATTTCGAACTGTATGCAAATTAAAACATATACACACAAAAACTCTTACAAAATTATATATATATAACTAAAAACAAACAAATACATTTGTAAATGCACAGATTCATATGGAAATAACAATAAACATATACATGCGACATAGACAGGAAATACCATAAATATAAAGACTGGTATAAACCACACATAGGAAAAACCCATAGAAATAAACTCATAAATAATAATGCAACATGTAATTTAACACACAATTGACACTTATCTTGGTAAGAATATCACCAACTGCATGCATACCTTCCATGAACCTCCCAACCTTAGACCACGTTGCTCATCACTCTGAGCAGTGGGTCACCCCTGAGCTAGGACTAAACTCCACCCTGGTAAAGGGATTCCTAACCAGGATAATGTATCTCAAACAAAAGGAAAGACTCAGTCACAGGTACCAACTCAAACTAACAACCTACATTCCCTCATTCCCCACATGTCTGTCCCACCCCAGGAAGTGTGCCCCTTCTCTGCTCAACATTCCTTCAGCTACCCCACTTCCTTTCTGGGCTTCACAAACATGTCAGATAGGAAGTCTCATAGCCATGTAGTTGCATATTGGCACCTTCGAGAAATCAATTCCCAACAATTCTCTCACCTAGAGAGAAATTTCTCATGGGCCTAACAACACGCCTCTTCAATATCCCACGGGCCTGACAACCCGCTTCTTCAGTCCATCTCCCAAGTTAACCAGGTCCAGATACAGGTATGAGTACGAGTATGGGTATGGGTACCAAAATGGTACGGAGGAAAACTGAATGAGTCCCTAAATGATGATGGAATGAATGCATCCCCCCCGAAAATGAACTAAGTCCAAACCATATGTATGCATATTCCCAACTTGACACTTGTCATGTTGAGAGCTACTTTTTCCCACTTGTCCCCATCCTTAGAACTTAGGATAAAATAATTATCCATACTTTATACTTTAAGGAATATTAATATAATATTCCTTTTTGGGCTTAAGCTCCCTGGATTAGCCCTTTTCCTTAAATTTTAGCCCCCCCCCTTCCCTAACTAGTGGAGTTTAGTCCCACATACTCTTTTATCATGGTTGGTCTACACACAACGATGTATTATATTAATGATGAGACATATACAAAAATAGGCTCACTGGCCTTTAACATCTAGTCTCTCTGTCCTAATTCAACACATAAGCCTCCTTGCTTATACTAACTAGTTCACCAGCCTATAAAACACAACATATACACAAAGGATCCCTGGAATGTGCACACTTCGTCATTTTAGTGCGCAGTACATGTGCACACTATACCATGAAAGGTGCATGCAAAATGATATCAAACAACTCACCAACTTAAGCACATTTGCATTTACATTTACAATTGGGGTTCGGCCTAGGGGTATTACATTCCCCTCCCCTTATTTATGCATTGTCCTTAGTGCAATATATACACATATACAACCAAAATTTCAAAAATCCTCAAAAAGATGCGGGTATTCTGCCCGCATAGCATCTTCATGCTCCCAGGTTGCGTCCTCAGGACCATACCAGGTCCATTGGACCTTTACAAGCTCCATGGCTCGATTTCGGAGCTATTTGATTTTCCGGTCCAGAATGCATACTAGATGTACTTGGAAAGCACCTTCTAGCTCTACGTGAATCACATTCCAATCAATAACATGATTAACATTAGGTATATATTTCTTAAGTAATGATACATGAAATACATCATGAATGGTCATTGATGTAGGCAAGGCAAGCATGTATGCTACATCCCCAATCCTCTCTAGGATTTTCAAACGGCCCATAATATCAAGCTGCCAACTTTGAACAATTTACCAACTTCAAGGAACTTTTGTTGGCCTTTACTTTCAAGAATACATGGTCCCCCACTTTAAATTCCCTGTGAGTTATGCCTGTATCAGTATAGATTTTCTGCTTATCTTGGGAAGCCTTTAAATTCTATTTTATTTTCAACATTTTCTCTTCCATTTCCCTGAGTAATCCTGGCCCAACCATTGCTCTATCTGTTGGGTTATCCCAAGTTACCGGTGTGTTGCACCTTCTACCATAAAGTGCCTCCACTGGGCTCATCTTTAGAGATGCTTGGTACCCATTGTTATAAGAAAACTCTAGTGAGTGTAGGTAGTCTTCCCATTTTGATGGTTTATCCATCACATACATCCTTGACATATCATCAATCACTTGATTCACCCTCTTTGTTTGTCCATATGATTCTGGATGATAAGTTGTACTAAAATTCAAATTTGTTCCAAATCCCTTAAATAATCCTTTCCAAAAATTTGATGTAAATTTTGGATCTCTGTCGAACACAATTGTCTTGGGTATACCATGTAATCGAGAAATTTCTCTCATATAAACATCAACAATGTTGGTTGCCTTATGAGTGAGCTTTACTGGAATAAAATGGGCATCTTTAGTAAGCTTATCCACCATTACCATAATAGAATCATGCTGCTTGTTTGTTCTGGGTAGTTTGGTGATGAAATCCATTGTTACAACTTCTCATTTCCACTCAGGAATGGTTAATGGTTGTAGCAAACCAGTTGGGTGTCTATGCTCAACCTTTACCTTTTGACACTCCAAACATTTTGCAATAAAATCAACAATTTCTTTCTTCATTCCTAGCCAACAATATTGTCTCTTGACAGCTGCAATATTATTTTGATAACCTGGGTGTCCATCATAAGTTACATTATGCATTCCTCTCAATATCAGATTTTTCAATTCCTAGGAATTTGGTACATAAATTATGCCACTGTATATGAGAATTTCATCATTTTCTAGCTTATAGTCTTCAATTTTCTACTGCAAAATACCTTGCTGTAATTTTTCCACTAATTCCTTGTATTTCAAATCTGATTTTGTAGCCTCTAAGATTTTGTCTTTCAAATCTGATTGGTACATGCTAATGGTTGTAGCATGCAACTCGTGCACTCTTCTGTTGAGTGTATCAACCACTTTCTTCTCGTTCCCTTTGATATGCTTTATATCAAAGTCATATTCACTGAGAAATTCTAACCACCTTCTTTGCCTAGCATTTATAGTTGGTTGATCAAATAAATATTTCAGACCATTATGGTATGTCCTTAGCTCAAACCTTTTTCCCATGAGGTAGTGCCTCCACTTCCTCAAGGCATCCACTATGGCTGCCAACTCCAAATCATGAGTGGCATAGTGCCTTTCATGCTCTTTTAACTTCCTTGATTCATAACATACAACAAACCCATTTTGACTGAGGACTCCACCAAGTCTTTCTTTACATGCATTTGTGCATACAATGAAGTCTTCATTTGGATATGCAATCCTTAGTATTGGAGCACTTGTTAAAAATTGCTTCAGGTGTTGGAAACTCTTTTCACAATCCAATGTCCACTGAAACTTCACACCCTTCTTTTGCAAGGAAGTGATTGGGTGTGCAATCTTTGAGAATCCTTCAATAAATCTCCTATAGTAGCCTGCAAGGCCCATGAATGATCTGATCTCTGTCACATTCTTTGGCGTTGACCATCCTCTAATGGCTTGTATCTTCTCAGGATCCACTATTATCCCATCCTATGAAATGTTATGTCCCAAATAATGAATTTGCTTATGATCAAATAAGCACTTGCTCAATTTTTCATACAACTGATGCTCCCTTAATACTTGTAATACCATCCTCAAGTGTTGCTCATGCTCTTCCTCCAACTTAGAATATATAAGAATGTCATCTAAAAATACAATGACAAACTTATCTAAGTATTCTTTGAAAATACCATTCATTAAATACATGAAGACAACTGGTGCATTTGATAACCCAAATGGCACCACTGTGAACTCATAATGACCATACCTTGTTCTAAAAGCAATCTTGCTTATGTCTTCTTCTTTAATTCATACTTGATTATAACCTGACCTAAGATCAATCTTGGAGAATATTTTTTCATCTTTCAGCTGATCAAAGAGGTCATCGATCCTTGGCAAATGATACTTATTCTTCACAGTTACCTTGTTCAACTGCCTAAAGTCAATGCAAAGTCTCAATGTCCCATCCTTCTTCTTCACAAATAAAACTGGAGCACCCCAAGGTGACACACTTGGGTGTATATATCCCTTCTTTAGGAGCTCTTCAAGTTGCATTTGCAACTCCTTCATTTATGGTGTACTCATCCTGTAGGGAGTCTTGGATACTGGAGTTGCTCGAGGCATCAAATTTATGGAGAAATCAATGTCTCTTTTAGGGGGTAATCTTGGTATTTCCTTAAACACATCTTCAACTCTTTTAGGAATGCATAATATTCAATATTTTACACCTTATCTTTAGGTGTCTCTTTCATATTTGTTGCAAATATTTGACACCCTTTTCTGTAACATTTCTTTAGCTGCAATGATGAAATTTCTCTGATGGTTACTGTCCTAGGAATTCCCTGCACTGTCCTTAGGTTCCCTTCCTCATCCAAGCAAGTAAATGCATGTTTATTATAGTCTAGGATAATATGATGTTGTTCCAATCAATCCATCCCAATTAGACAACCATAGGAACCTAAAGGCAAGATCGTGTTATACTAGACTGTCATAACAAGGGATCATCATATTGTATTTTTTCACTGATGAATGATGGCAATCCATTCAAATACCTTTGAATCTTAACTGTCTCATCCTTGATGAAAGAAACATACTTCAGCAGTTCTAAAAACCTTCTTTCATATTCATCTATGGTCATACTTCCAAGCTTGAGTTCAAAGAACTCTTTCATTTTCTTGTCATAGTATCTCTTAGTCAAGTATTTATTTTCAAAATACCTCTTGAATTCCCTCCTAGTAAAATTTTTCTCTTTAAGGTGTTGTACCTGCACAAGTTGATCCCACCACATGGATGCCTTTCCCTTGAGTTTATAGATGGAAATTCTTCCTTCTGCATGAGAAGAGTAATTATGCAATTGAGAATACTTTCTCATGCCCAACAACCATGTCTCTGCATCTTCATCCTTCTTGTGCTCACCATCAAATGTAGGAGGTTTTATTTTGTTCATTTCTCCTCATAGCTCATCCACCCCAGACCTCTTATGCTTGTTGACAGGGGATGGACTTGATTTTTTGTGTGCTCTCTTATTGGAATGCCACAGGGAGTGATGGTGATGTCTGCTCACACTTCTTCTTCTACTTCTTTTCTCATCAGTAGATCCGTGACTTCCTGATTTGCTTGAGCCACTCTCCTTATCCAATTTATTTTCTATTATGTTCAAGACCTGCATTAACTTCATGTTGAAGTCCTCATGCTTCTCCTTAGCTCTCATAATTATTTCATTATCATCTGTATGGATTTGGACATCCTTATGCAAAATTTTAAAGGTCTCTACCATATTCATGTTTGTTGAATCATGTTGTCATTGATGCCAAAGGTTTAATTAATTGATGTCAAAGGGTTGATGTCAAGTGATTGATTGATGCCAAAGGATGATTGGTTTGATTGATGCCAAAGGATGATTGATTGATTGATGTCAAGGAATTGGTTGATGTCAAAGGATGATTGAATGATGTCAAAGGTCAAAGGTTTGATGTATACATGTCTTATCATAGTATATTGATGAATATGGATCAATGAGTTGTCATTGATACATGATGCATAGATGAAGATGGATCAATGAGTTGTCATTGATACATGATGATGAAGATGGATCGATTGGTATATGATGAAAAGATGAATCATTATTGTCTTATCATGGTTGATAAGATGTACAAATGGATGAACTTCAAAGTGGTCCCCTTATGGTGAAAGCCCTCATGGAAAGACGCTTTGCGGTTGAGTTGTCCATGCAGTATGGTTGGAGAACCCATGCTTATATGTGGAATTATGAGATGAAGACCAGTAAAGTTGTTAGTGAAACTATCCTAGATGGATAGTGCTTGTCATGCCATTTCCGGTGGTATGTGGAATGTCACATAACCCCTCATGGTTTGAGAGTTATGGCCTTACAAAGGTGGAGGACCCTCATATGTTGGCTTGAAGTCCCAAAAGGTCAAAGAAGTCAAAGTACTTGAAAAGAATAAATTATTATTTAAATGGTAAAGAAAAGTGACAAAGTCAAGGAGGAATATTTAAATAATAAAGAAATGGAGAATTTCTAATTATGGAAAGTGGTTAACCCTAAAAATGAGGAAAATAGGTTAAGTGACCTAGAAATGGGTTAAGTAACCTAGAAATGAGCTAAGTGGCCTAGAAGTGGGTTAAGTGACCTAGAAGATGGTTCTGAGGAAGCTATTTGGAAAATATAAATAAGAGGCCAGGGTCTCTTTTGTAATTGCATCTTTTATGTATCTTGTGTGGATGTCTTATGCATCTCTTGAGCATGTATTGAAGATCTATTCTAAGAGAGACATGATCTGGAGGATCTCATGGATGCATCAAAGTTTCGACAAGTCTGAGATCGTGACGACAAAAGTTTTGGAAGTTCAGAAACCCTAGTTTTTGAGGTATACGTGGGTTGTAGTGAGCTAGGACGCGTACATACATGGGCTGAATGAGGACAGGGCACGTACAGTGGATGAAGTCATGAAGACTTATGTGTGAGTTGATGACAGGTTCTTGAAGACTAAAGAAGGTTCCAGATCTACATTGTATGGGCTCAGATCTACCATAGAAACTTTGGTATGGTTACATTGTTGTCTTGATGGATACTCTTGCCTGTTGTGTGGTGAATGCTTAAGGCATTCTTGATATGGTTGTTGTGATGTGATTTGTGTTGGTTGATGGAGTGAGCAACACTCTTATGATTCAATACTAATATGATTTCTATAGTATACTGGTTGCTTATACATGATGAGTAGCATTCATATTGTGTGGTTGAAAGGCATGAGTAAGTTGTTGGAGAGCTTGGATGTGTTGTGATTGGTTATGGGTCAGATGGGATAGTAGAAGACATAAGAGAATGTGATTGAAGGTTGAGGAGGATCTACGTTCAGCTTGAAGAGAAAACCCTAGTTTCTCATAAGTGATACGCAGGTTATAGTACATACAGGTCATGTACATACGCGAGCTGTACTACAAGTAGGGTGCATACATACGTGTGTTGCACTACCGACATGTTGCGTACATGTTGACAGATTGATATTTGTTAAGTTTTGTTGTCTCATCTCTGTTAGTGCTGAGGGTGTAAGCTGAGTCTTTCATTATAGAGATGGTTCTCTTGTAGAGTTGTACTCTATTCAGTTGGTGCTGATAAACCCAAGGATTGTAGTCTGTAATAAAAAGAAAATTGTACATACATCTTGTGTTCCTTGTGTTCTTCGTGGTGATGATTTGTTGATGATATATTGTTGATATATGTTGCTAATATATGTTCACATTTAACTGGTTATAAATGAAAACATTAAGTAATGAGTAAATGGTGATTGCTTACTAGTGAGTTTTGTGTAAGAGGGAAGTTTTGGGAAAAAGAGCCCTACGCTATTCACCACCCCCCCCCTCTTAGTGTAGTCGGTGTGTCCAACAATTTGTATCAAAGCGAGCCTTCACTATAAGCCTTAACAATCTTAGAGGAGATCCATAGACACACAAATGGATGATGAAGTTCCAATCCTTGATGAGGAAAACTATTCTACTTGGAGAATAGAAATGAGAGTGCATTTGAAGGAGATGGGAGCGAGTATTTGGAAGGAAGTCATTGGTGGATCAGTTTCCTTGAAGAACAAGTCAAAGTTTGCAGCTCAAAGGGAAGGAAAGACGAATGATGAATTGGCTCTCAAGACCATTCTTAGTGGACTCTCAATCCCTAAGAAAGAAGGATGATAACTCCATCGAGACAAATGAAGGTAAAGATTCTCCAAAAAATGTTGGTTGCATTATTTATAAATATGATGATATTGGGAAAAAGAAAGATCTTGAAGACATTTCAAATGAAGGTAAAGAATCTCCACAAACCCTTGATTGCAATAATTCAAAATGTGATGATGTTGAATTTTTCTCTACAAGTGAAGAAGAAAATCTAGAAATAGTTTGTATGGAATCAATTGATTGTTATCCTATGGAAGAAGTAGAAGAAAAACTATCTAAGCTTAAAGAGAAAGTTGAAAGAGGTCTATATGAATATAACAATGACCACTATTATATAGACTACAATGATCTTTCGGATAATACTAAAAAGTTTCTCAGGAAGAGTCAAAAGAACATCTTGAAGTTAAAGGAAATGCTCAAGGAAGAAGAAGAGAGTAATAAGACTCAATTAGATGAAAATGAAGAAGAGATATCGAGACTAAAGAATGAAAAAGAAGACAAGAAGGTAAATGATGAGATTAGCAAAAGTTTTGAAATTATTGTCCATCTCAAGACCCAAATTGAAGAAGCCAAAAGGGTAGAGGAACTATTGATGAATCAAATAAATGAAAAGAAAGAGTCATGTCATAAGTTAGAAGCTGAAGTTGTTGGTCTTGGAAAGAAAGTAGAGAAATCAAACAACTTCTTGAATAGCTCACAAATCTTGAATGAGATCTTGGAAAGTCAAAGATCACCAAATGATAAATCAGGTCTTGGATACAAGAGAGAAGCTACACATGCTGAAGCAAGCACCTCAAAGAAGAATGAGGTAAGTCCCTCACTCTCAAAGGATGAAGATAATGTTGCAAGTCAACCATCTACACAAGGAAAGGAAAATTTCAAAAGAACAAAGCAAAGAAGACATCAAGAAGCCATCTTTACACCTCAAAGAAAATGGACACCAAAGAAAAGGTATGAAAATATTTTTCATGGTCAATGTTATTCATGTAATGAATATGGTCACAAAGCTTTGGAATGCAGATCTTATGCAAGGAGAAATAATGGAATATTTCATAACACCATAAGGTGTTGGAGATGTGATCAAGTAGGACACATTGATGTTCACTGTCACAACATGAGATGCTACAACTGTAGTGGATTTGGCCACAAATTCCAGGATTGTTGGAACACAAGAAGAAATTCCATGATGAGGACTTCATATAGCATGAGCATGACTAGAAGAAGGAATGAAGTAAGGAATGGAGACATCTTTGAAACGATGGAAGCTCAGAGCTCAAGTTTCGAGAAGCAGGGACACCTTCAGAAGTGGGTGAAGAAGACTGAACAACCAGAGCAGAATGGAAGCCTTAAGGGAGGCTCAAGTATGTCATCTACTGAAGCATACGCGGGTGACAGTGGTAACAGTCGCTTACATACGTAGGCTAACCTTGAATAGGTCACATACATACGCGAGCTATCTGTGCAGTAGGTCGTGTATATGTGGTAAAGCCAAAGGAAAAGGGCTATGCACATGGGTTGCAGCTTGATGTGATGGTATAACTCTGTGGTGCAGGGTCTGACATAGTTTGTTGTAGGTTCTAACATTGTTTGTTGCAGGTTTTCATGTTTACATATTGTATTATGTAAAGTGATGATATAAAATGAAAGGATATCTTAGATGGGTGGCACTAACCCATGATATGGATTGAGGCATTGTCTGGAACAATGATGGTTATGATAGTAAAGTTATGGTGCCTTGGTTATGTGATACATCTTGATGATGCTAGATAGAGATGTCATTGATCTATTGAAGCACACTACTAGTACATGAATTTTTGGATGATGTATTTTCCATAGTAAATGGAGGATTGAGGCTGATCTGTTGGGGTACATGGTTGGTACATATTTCAGTTTCATAGATGTATTATTAGAAGCATATTTGTTGGATATATTGGTGCATACATTTGGCATATGGTTGGGCTACATATTGGGATATGTAGTTGGTGAGTTGATGAGGTGATCATGTTGTACATCATTGATGAGTTGATGCATGATACACTTCTAGTACATTGGTAGAGGCGCCTACTAGCAGGTTGATTATGGCACTTGGTTCATGGTGGAAACGTATCATGAGTGATATGACACTTGTTTGACATGTTGGTATATGTACATGGTTGACATGTTGGTAGAGGCATATGGTTGATACACTCCATTGATGATATCTTATGGCACATTGTATGGTGCTGGTGTACATGGTTGATGTACATAGGTGTTGTGCATAGTGGGCACACAATTTAGTACATGATGCACTTGGTTGATATTTGTTCATGATTCTCTATTCCGTTGTTGACATATCGTTTTATTCATGATGTATGGTATGGCACAAGTTTGATGCATGGACAAGTCCAAGGATCGTCATAGAAAGAGCAATTGATCTATGATTCGATTGAGCAGTAGCATTTGCAGTAGAAGCATATTGCAGTGGTAGAATATTGTTCATATTGTAGAGACGATAGGGGGAGACATACCCATAGGGGGAGTCATTCTTCTCCCCATGAATCTAGGAGGAGATATTTATCAAATGCATACTTGGTAAAAGGGCAAGATATTTGAAGAAAAAGTACAAAGGTATAATTCCAGGGGGAGCAATGATCACAGGGGGAGCATGAGCGATGTATCTTCAACATTACATCAGAGTGAGATCCCTTGTTCAAAAGGGGAGAGATTATTCAAAGGAAGATCAAAGGCATTTAGACAGGGGAGAGATAGTCAAAGGGGGAACAACCCCAAGGGGAGAATGACCCTTTTCCATTGATGTCAAAGGGGGAGAGATAGTCACATTGATGTGATTGATGATTATTGATGTGGAGAGATAGTCACATTGATATATGACTATTGATGTAGAGCATGCCTTGTATACAGGTTGACATCAATGATTGGTGTTGACATCAATGTTGGTATTACCATCAATGCCAAAGGGGGAGATTGTTGAATCATGTTGTCATTGATTCCAAAGGTTTAATTAATTGATGTCAAAGGATTGATGTCAAGTGATTGATTGATGCCAAAGGATGATTGGTTTGATTGATGCTAAAGGATGACTGATTGATTGATGTCAAAGGATTGATGTCAAGGAATTGGTTGATGTCAAAGGATGATTGAATGATGTTAAAGGTCAAAGGTTTGATGTATACATGTATTATCATAGTATATTGATGAAGATGTATCAATGAGTTGCCATTGATACATGATGCATAGATGAAGATGGATCAATGAGTTGTCATTGATACATGATGATGAAGATGGATCGATTCGTATATGATGCAAAGATGAATCATTATTGTCTTATCATGGTTGATAAGGTGTACAAATGGATGAAATTCAAAGTGGTCCCCTTATTGTGAAAGCCCTCACGGGAAGACGCTTTGCAGTTGAGTTGTCCTTGAAGTATGGTTGGAGAACCCATGCTTATATGCGGAATTATGAGATGAAGATCAGTTAAAATGTTAGTGAAACTATCCTAGATGGATAGTGTTGGTCATGCCATTTACGGTGGTATGTGGAATATCACATAACTCCTCATGGTTTGAGAGTTATGGCCTTATGAAGTTGGAGGACCCTCATATGTTGGCTTGAAACCCCAAAAGGTCAAATAAGTCAAAGTACTTGAAAAATAATAAATTATTATTTAAATGGTAAAGAAAAGTGACAAAGTCAAAGAGGAATATTTAAATAATAAAGAAATGGAGAACTTCTAATTATGGAAAGTGGTTAACCCTAAAAATGAGGAAAATTGGTAGGTTAAGTGACCTAGAAATGGGTTAAGTAACCTGGGCTAAGTGACCTAGAAGTGGGTAAAGTGACCTATAAGATGCTTCTAAGGAAGTTATTTGGAAAGTATAAATAAGAGGCAAGGGCCTCTTGTGTAATTGCATATTTTGTGTATCTTGTGTGGATCTCTTATGCATATCTTAAGCATGTATTGAAGATATATTATGAGAGAGAGATGATCTCGAGGATCTCATGGATGCATCAAAGTTTCGGCAAGTCTGAGATCATGGTGACAAAAGTTTTGAAAGTTCAGAAACCTAGTTTCTGAGGTATACAAGGGTTGTAGTGAGCCAAGACGTGTACATACGCGGGTTGAATGAGGAAAGGGCACGTACAGTTGATGAAGCCATGAAGACTTGTGTGTGAGCTGATGACAGGTTCTTGAAGATTGAAGTAGGTTCCAAATCTACATTCTATGGACTCATATATGCCATAGAAACTCTGGTATGTCTACATTGTTGTCTTGATGGATACTCTTTCTTTTTGTGTGGTGAATGCTTAAGGCATTCTTGATATGGTTGTTTTGATGTCATTTGTGTTGGTTGATGGAGTGAGCATCACTCTTATGATTCAATACTGATATGATTGTTATAGTATACTGGTTTCTTCTACAATGATGAGTAGCATTCATATTGTGTGGTTGAAAGGCATGAGTAAGTTGTTGGAGAGCTTGGATGTGTTGTGATTGGTTATGGGTTAGATGGGACAGTGAAAGACATAAGAGAATGTGATTGAAGGTTGCAGAGGATCTGAGTTCAACTTGAAGAGAAAACCCTAGTTGC
This sequence comes from Picea engelmannii, assembly GCA_009831015.1. Taxonomy (NCBI): domain Eukaryota; kingdom Viridiplantae; phylum Streptophyta; class Pinopsida; order Pinales; family Pinaceae; genus Picea; species Picea engelmannii. The sequence continues at coordinate 779,994 of ML776728.1, forward strand.
TCAGAAGTGATACGAAGGTTGTAGTACAGACAGGCCACATACATACGTGAGTTGTACTACAGGTAGGGTGCGTACATACACGTGTTTCACTACCGACATGTCACGTACATGTTGACAGATTGATATATGTTGAGGTTTGTTGCCTCATCTTAGTTGGTGCTGAGGGTGTAAGTTGAGTTTTGCATTATAGAGCTAGAGATCTTGTAGATTTGTACTCTATTCAATTGTTGCTGATAAACCCAAGGATTGTAGTCCGTAATAAAAATAAAATTGTACATACATCTTGTGTTCCTTGTGTTCTTCATGGTGATGATTTGTTGATGATATATTGTTGATATATGTTGTTGATATATGTTCACATTTAACTAGTTATAAATGACAACATTAAGTAATGAGTAAATGGTGATTGATTACTAGTGAGTTTTTTGTAAGAGGGAAGTTTTGGGAAAAATATCCCTACACTGTTCACCCCCCCTCTCAGTGTAGTCGGTGTGTCCAACAATGTTTTCATCCCTTCCTTCTCCATGTCCATTGGAGTTTGTTCCTTCAATGCCCATATGGACATCCTTCCCTTTGATCTCATATTCCTGGTTGTAATCCCCCTGTGCATCCTCCATTCCTCTGCAGTTTGTGATGATCCTGATATGATCTAGTTGTTGTTAACTCTATAAAATGTGCAGCCAACAGAAGTTTGCCAGGCTAACTAATTCAATAATTTCATGAAAATAGGAACCATTTTGGTTCAATAATGCATCATAAATTTTTCTTCTGATTTCCTAAAAATTGAATGCCCATATCAATTTTTCTGAGTGAATAATTATATTCTATTTTCCAAGACATTTCCAATGCCTGCTTCCATGCCCAATTCCGAGTCTTGAGCAGAAAGTTATGGTTATTTGAAAATTGTCCATTAATTTTTTTGTTCACTCTTCAACTTGGTGCAATTCTGCGTTGTAATTTATGAATTTTTGTACCTCCTCCATTGGAGTTTTAGTAGGATCTCAATTGGGTTTCTTCATATACATATTTTGGACAATCTGTCCAAGTTTAACCTTTCTAGGTTATGGGATGCTAGTTACAACCTGCTGAAGTTCTAGGCCAATCAATGTTTTTGGTCTGGAATGCTACATGTACCTTCTTTGCCATATTAAACATTTTTAACATGCCCACAATTTCAATTCAGCTCTAGGACTATTTTCTATGGTTCAATAAATTTCCATAGACTAATCATGTGCCTCAACTTGATTCCAGAGTAGAAAGTTATGGCCTTTTGAAGTTAGTTCGGTCTTAAAATTTACCCACCATTGTTTGTCCTGTAACTTCCTCATAAAATCTCCATTTGAGAAATGGTTTACACCATTTGAAATCTCTCTCCGGGCTCTTTCAATTGAGCTATAAATATAAGTGTTCATTGGTACACTTTTTTCTTGAGGTTTTTTATTAGCTGAAATCATTGTTTAGGGCCTCAAAAATGCGTTGCAAAACGATGACCTTCAAATAGTGTAAAATGTCGCATAAATTCACTAGTTTTTTGTTGTTGTACACCATCCAAACGACTTCGCACGCACAATTTTGAACATGTACACCCATATTTAGCATGCACAACAACACCATAAGGTAGCGCATGCTCCACACACCTATAACTAATGTGGATCACTTCTTTGTCGCGCCAATAATTGGTGCGCACTACTTTTGTGTCGCGTGCCAATATCCATCGCGCAAAATTTTGGTTCATGCACTAATACATGTTGTGCACAATTTTTTTATCGCACACATTTCACTCTACGCACTGCGCCATGCCAAATTTTAGTATGCCCCCACTACGCACCAACAAAATTCCTTTGCGCTCTGTCAATACTGCACACACCACGCACACCATTATTATGCGTGCACACATTGCGCGCACCAGTATTTTCCGTGCATTACCACTTTGCACCATGCAACACCAAATTTAAGTGCGCACACTCGCACACCAATATATTCCTCGTATTTCCACTCTGCACTGCACAACACCAAATTTACATGTGCACACCTGTGCGCCAATATTTTCCGCACATTGCCACTTTCTACCGCGCAGTGCCAAATTTAAGTTCTCACACCCGCACGCCAATATTTTTCGTGCATTGCCACTTTGCACCGTGCAACACCAAATTTAAGTATTCACACCTACGCACCGATATTTTCCACGCATTTCCACTCTGCACCGCACAACGCCAAATTTAGTGCGCACCCCCACGCCCCAATATTTTCTGCACATTGCCACTCTGCACCGCACAACACCAAATTTAAGTGGGCACCTGGATGCCAATATTTTTCGCGCATTGCCACTCTGCACCGCACAACGCCAAATTTAAGTGCGCACACCCTCTCGCCAATATTTTCCGCGCATTGCCACTCTACATCGCGTAGCACCAAATTTAAGTGCGCACACTTGCGCGCCAATATTTTCTGCGCATTGCCACTCTGCACCGCGCAATGCCAAATTTTAGCGTGCATAGCTACACACCCTTATTTTCCAAACATCACAAGATTTTCACTGCGCATCATGCATTTTTAGTGCACACACATTCATTTTTTTATGCGCATCAATTCCTCGTGAATTCCGCTGTAGAAATTCGGGCTTTTGCCAAAAAAATTCCCAATTTTCATCGTAGACATTTTGTAACTATGAAATTTGTTCAATTTCACCCTGATAACACCAATTCAACCTCTGCAACAACAAATCGTTGTTGGTTGACATTTTTGGAACAATTTTTTTCCCAAACTCAATTCACGAATTGAGAATTCTAATCAACTAATCTCGCTCCATCTATCATGGCTTCCCTCTAACTTCAAATTCGACCAATTCCAGGTCTGAATTTGTTAGAAAAGATATTAAATTAAGAATATCTCACTACTTGGCCGATTTTTTCATTTTTCCCATGAATTTAACAACATAATTAGGGATTTTGCCCAATTCCACCCAATTGCTTCTAATTTTTACAATGGATGCTCTGTAACTTGAAATTTGGCCACTTCGAAATAAATTCTCTGTGAAATTTCTCTTCAATTCAACTTTCTCTGCCCATCCAGGCTCAGTGTTGAAAACTGGAGCTTGTTGGAAATACTAAAACAACTGAGAGGGGGGGGTGAATCAGTTGTTTATAAGCTTAAACAATTTTATGCCTTTTAAACAATTATTAAGATTTCTTCATGTGTCATCAACCAACATACAACATATGGACAGTAAGAGTAAAGATCATCAGTCACACATAAAATACACACAGAGACAGATTTTCACGAGGAAACCCATAAAGGGAGAAAACCTCTTCTTCTTCGAAATGATAGGCAGTCTTTTGTAGTTCTGTACATCATTTAAAATTGAGCACCAACTCAATGTGAGGATTCTACCTCTATTTTACAAGCTACAACTTGTTGAGGGCATCAACTCTCTGTTTTCTCTAGCACCCACTAGAAGGAAGCACCAACTCCCTGGTTATTCCAGCACCAATTGGATGGAAGCACCAACTTCCTGATTATTCCAGCACCAACTGGATGGAAGCACCAACTTCCAGTTACACAGGCTACAACCTGCATAACAGAGAACATCTGTTCTCCCTAGCACCACCCTGCCACCCTAGTTTCTCGGGCTGCAACCAGATGGAAGCTACAACTTCCTGTGTTCAAGCTCCCACTTGAACCTCTGAGGACAACAGTCCTCCCGAGCAACTCCCAACCACCCTCAAATAATAATGGTTAAATACACATTCAAACTTTACAGATAAATCAATTCTTACCAGTCTTTCTTGGTTCTGTGAATCTGGTCTTCTGTTCACTGTTCTGCAATTTTCTCTTCTTCAACAGGTTTGCTC
>ML776728.1:790883-828586 GCA_009831015.1 Picea engelmannii
TTCTGTATCTCGAGCTTTTGTGGGCATCTTCTTCCATGCTGTTCCTCCTGAGCTTTACATTCAAATTTCTTATTCTGCCATCCTCACTGTTGTCATCAATGACAAGCATTCACTGCATTCTGTCCACTGAATTTGCCAACAGAGCTCTGATACCATATTGTAACATCCCCAACATCCAACTGGGCTATGCCACCTAAAAGTTTTCGAACTGTATGCGAATTAAAACATATACACAAAGAAACTCTTGCGGAACTTTATATATAAAACTCAAAAAAAAAAATACATATTGTAAATGCACATATTCATACGGAAATAACTGTAAACATATACATGCAACATAGATAGGCAATACCCATAAATATAAAGACTGGTATAAACCACACATAGGAAAAACCCATAAAAATAAACTCATAAATAATAATGCAACATGTAATTTAACACACAATTGACACTTATCTTGGTAAGAATATCACCAACTACGTGCAGACCTTCCACGAACCTCCCAGCCTTAGACCACATTGCTCATCACTCTCAGCAGTGGGTCACCCCCGAGCTGGGACTAAACTCCACCTTGGTAAAGGGATTCCTAACCAAGATAATGTATCTCAGAAAGCAGGAAAGACTCAGTCAAAGGTAGCAACTTAAACTAACAGCCTACAATCCCTCATTCCCCACATGCCTGTCCCACCCCAGGAAGTGTGCCTCTTCTCTACTCAACAGTCCTTCGGCTGCCCCACTTCCTTTCTGGGCTTCAACAACATACCGAACAGGAAGTCTCGGATCCCTGTAGCTGCAGCTTGGCACCTTAAGGAAATCAATTTCCAACAATTCTCTCACCTAGAGAGAAATTACTCACATGCCTGACAACCCACCTCTTCAATATCCCATGGGCATGACAACTCGCTTATTCAGTCCAGCTCCCAAGCTAACCAGGTCGAGATACGGGTATGGGTATGGGTACGGGTACAGTGATAGTAACTGAATGGTATGGAGGATAACTGAATGAGTCCTTGAATGATGATGGAATGAATGCATCCCCCCCGAAAATGAACTAAGTCCAAACTATATGTATGCATGTTCCCAACTTGACACTTGTCATGTTGAGAGCTACTTTTGCCCACTTTTCCCCATTCTTAGAACTTAGGATAAAATAATTATCCATACTTTATACTTTAAGGAATATTAATATAATATTATTTTTTGGGCTTAAGCTCCCTAGATTATCCCTTTTCCTTAACTTTTAGCCCCCCCCTTTCCCTAACTAGTGGAGTTTAGTCCCCCATACTCTTTTATCATGGTCGGTCTACACACAATGATGTATTATATTAATGATGAGACATATACAAAAATAGGCTCACTGGCCTTTAACATCTAGGATCTCTGGCCTAATTCAACACATAAGCCTCATTGCTTATACTAACTAGCTCACCAGCCTATAAAACACAACATATAAAGAAAGGCTCCTTGGCCTCAAATCACACGCACTTAAGTTTGTTGCACGCGGTATCCTGGAATGTGCACACTTCGTCATTTTAGTGCGCAGTACATGTGCGCACTATACCATGAAAGGTGCATGCAAAATGATATCAAACATCTCACCAAATTAAGTACATTTGCATTTACATTTACAATTGGGGTTCGACCTAGGGGTATTACACCCAAAGCTAAAACCAGTGCTCAAAAAACAAGGGCTTTGGATTTGGAAGGGGAGGCTAATCCCCTCCAATATTAGGATCCATAACTGAAACCTAAGCTGGTATGAAAGACATGCACTTAGATAACGCTATACACAATTTTTTCTTTTGTGTTATGTTATTAGTAAGTAAAAAAAAGATATTCACAAATAACTTAATCGTGATTTTTTTTCCACTTACAAGTAGAAATATCTTTGTTTTTAATTTTCCTTCTTTACTTATTAGTTTTAAAGCACATCTAAAATATCTCTTTATGCCCTTGTTCCCACCTCTTTCCCTTTCTAAGACCAAATTTGGCTTACCAAATTTCCTCCTTCATATTCCATTCCAATGTCATAAATAATTGTGACCAATAAATCCTTTCCAATGGTATATGTTATCACTGAAATATCGTCCACAACATTGCATGCAAATGGTTACATAAACACAACAATGCCAACAACAATTAGTTCACCTACAACACTAAAATACATTTCAAAAGGAAAAAACTATACAATTGGGAAAAAATTGACATGCACAAATTCACCAAAGGAAGCACGTGCACAGTGCGCGGGCCAACAAATCCCTCAGAGCGCATAATGCGCCAAATGCGCGACTGTGTACGAGAAAATCCGTGCACCCCTGCGAATGACACATTTATGGTTCTTGTCAGCCTCCCAACCACTTATGGACCAACTCCCTGTTAGAATATAATGGATGTGCTCATTTTACCATTGATAATATCACTATTGTCACCCAACCATAGGCCGAAGCCACCCTCCGAGCACCTTAACCTTGACAGAGAATCACTCCGGAAGCAAACCCTAGGCTAGATAGCCAAACAAAGGGTAGCGCACCTTTCCCCAAGGATAGTGCATCAAATAAGAGTTGATCAGATAGTCCAAACCCTAACCAAGAGATAGTCCAAGCCAAAGCATAATCTGCTAGCTACAACAACTGCAACGACATCTCTCCTCCAAACCTGTGCACAAACTAGGCAACTGCAGTGCGCACAAGTGTTGCTCTACCATTCTGAGAATGCTTTCCAGAATGAAGACTGACCTCCTGTATTTATACTAATTCTAGATAACTGCCTGGGCCGACTTCTCATTCTAGGTATCTGTCTGTTTAGTATATATTATTTCTTCTGGCCGACTTCTTCTCTTGGAGGCTAATAACCTAATACAATTTATCCTCTTGAGCCGACATGTCTTCTAGGGTTATTAGCCAACTCATTAGGGTTTCTTCTTGCTTCTCGAAATATTCTATTCTTGTCAGGTTTACACGTGGAGGTAAATACCTCCCGCAAATACCATAATATCAACACTCCCTCCTAGCTAGGGAGGTATTACCTGTAATGGTCTTGAGCACAAACATACCATTCACCCAGTAGCATCAACATAGTTGTATAGACTATCTCATGACTATATCATGAGCACCATCATCACCATCAATGTCATCAACTGCATCATCTCTCGAAACCATACTCCATCTGAGTAATTAGACATGATGTTGGATAAGTCACTCACAACATAGAGTGAAAAAAGAACCATTCTTCTAATCTGGACATATGTCCTAGAAGAATAAATGTCCTAAACCATTTTTCGTCTGGGAAATCTCTGTCCATTGATCATCCATCTAACTGATAATCATTTTCAACATTGTTGATAGTCTTCAAGGCAATAAGAACAATATCATTCAATAGAACACAACTGTGTCCATCCATAGTAGTACACAACTACAATCCAGTGGTACACTACCACACCAAGTAGCACACAGGTACTTGATAATTGACGTATAGTCACAAATAGTGGAACACATCCACCACAATAGTATACATCTACTATCTAGAGACATAGAGCCTTCATAAAAATCATCTGATATCAACTTGCACATAAACAATGGTATGATATAAACTGAATCATCTGGGCCATAGTTCCACTCACATCTGTGAGATCTGGAAGAGCATCTACCCTCAGAAGGTAAAACATCAATGATGAGCTATCTGGACAATTCTTCTCAAGCAAGGAAGAATAATTGTCATGATTTCTGAGCCTGGACCATTCCCCACCCTGGGCCATTCCTCCGACGTTAGACAAAGTGTAACCTGGAGAGAATGAGTATGCCCTAAGAAATGTCTGTCCCTGATTGCTGAACCTGGACCATTCCCCACCATGGGCCATTCCTCTGGCACTAAACAAAGTGCAACCTGGAGAGAATGAATCTACCCTAAGGAATGACTGTCCAGACCATTTCCTAAGGAAATGACTGTCCTACACCAACCTCCAAAATGGACCATTCCCCATGTTAACCACAATGGGAAATCGTTGTTCGATGAGGCAGGCCAATCTTCTTGAGTAAACCTCAAGAAGAGAGACTTCCCTCGACCATTCCCAATGTTAACCACAATGGGAAATCGTTGTCTATGGTACATCAACAATCCATCGAACCATTTTCATTACGAAAATGATCGTTCGATCTAGACCATTTTCTGAACTGGAAAATGCCTGTCCGTCAGAAATCTCAAACCACTTTCCGAACTGGAAAGGAACTTCTCATCCTAGACCATTTTTGAACTGAAAAATGACTGTCCATCAATTGATAACACATCAGTGTTCCTTCCCAACCTGGGAGTCATCTCTTCCTTTTTCAATAAGGAAGTCGTCTCTACGAGCTCCAGCTTAAGTACGCAAACTCTTTCATCTTGGACATAATCTTTACCAAAATGTCTGCTTATCTACTCATCTGTGGAGATATGTATTGGAGAACCACTTTCTCCTTTCTGGACTTCATCACAGATAATGTAATGCTTGATCTCAAATGTACTTCGGTCTGGAACACTGGTTTTCTCTGAAGGCTTCATATAATTCTGATCAATAAAGTATGTCATTGTTGGATTCCTCTTTGGTTCCTGCTAGCTCACGACATCGTGGCAAGGGTCAAACTGGAACATATCCATGTGACACTTCTTCTGTCATTATGCGATCTTTGTCATGGATTGGCAATCCATCATTCTGATCTTCTGAGTAATCATTCTGATACAATATCTCTGTTTATAGAAAATCTTCACCACGCTTCTGCTGTGCATTGGAGGTTCTTCACCAAGTTGTCTTCTTCCATATGTATACAAGGGTCTCTTTCTGGTATACCTCAAAGCCTTGAGGTTTCTCTTCATATGCTCTTTGTTCAATTGCTCTGGGGAACAATCTTTGCATTCGTCTGATGTAGAACTCCAACCCATGGATATCGTAGATGATATAATGACTCATGTAGAGGTATGTCTGGTTTACTGGAATGAGTAATCATCATAGTCTTCTCCCTCCATATTGGAGAACCTCTAGTTCTATATCTCGCAATGCTTTCATTCATAAGTCTTCCATACACTGTTCTTCATCATAGCTTTCAGTTCCTCTGCTTGATTGCTTTTTGGTGAGTTCATATCAGGCTGGTAATCTTGTGATTCTTGATACAATGACTGGTTGTTTTGGCTTCTCTTTCTTTCTTAGACTCTTCATGTTCTTCCTCATGTTTTTCTTTAGCTCTTGGGTCCATGGAGTTTCTTATAGATTCCATGCCCTAAATATTCCACTTCTTCCTTTCATCATGGGATCACAGATGTGGATGGACAACCAGGGATACTTTAAGGCTTCTCTTCGAAGAAGACTTCTTCTAAGGTCGAACTGAACATGTACTGTCTTTCATGGCTGCTACCATGGATATATACTTTATCATCTTCAATGGATCATAGGATTAGCTCCCTCCTAATCCTTGCTTCATGTATGAGTGCATGTTTTTCTTTTGAACATATATAATCGACTCCCTCCATCTAACAGAGTCCACACTTCTGTCTACATCCTTATTGTGTTCTGCAAAGTGTCATAAGTCTTTCTCCAATTTCCTCTTGATTGTTGACTTCTTTTTGTCTTTGCTTCTTCTAAGTTTCTTCAAGATTGATTCTGATTTCAAATTATCTTGTAATTGCTTCTGCATGATTTGTTTGATGTATTTCATCCTTTCATATGTATTATCTGACTTGTATAATGATAGAAATCCTTATCTTGTTGTTCTTCCATATGTATAGTTCTTCTTGGAGCATATTATCTTTTAAGAGATAGATATACAAGATATGTACAGAAAACATGGTATGTGCAAGAACTATGAAGAATATTGTTACCTTGTCTTAGAAGAAGAAGTTTGTTTTATCCTGCTTGGTCTTCTTTGTAGATTCCTTTTCTTCGGCAACTGATGTTTCGTGTGTCCCCTTCCTTTTCTTTAGCTTAGGACAATTATTCTTGTAGTGACCATACTTTCGACAATTGAAGCATTGTATTTCTGACATGTCTTTCTCTTGATTTGGCTTCTTCCTTGAACTAAACTTCTTTTTATTCCTGAAATTCTTGAATCTTGCTGCAAAAGCTTGATCATCGTACTTCTTTTGGGGTTTCTCTTTTGTACTGATCCTTGATTCTTCTTGAGCACAACAAGTCCAAATTTCTTCAAATGTAGGATACTCCTTCCTTATGTTCATGCTTGCGGAAAATGCATCCCATGTCTTGGGAAGACCAATGAGTATTATGTTTACCAATTCCTTCTTTGAAATGATCTCTTAACTGGGAGATTCTCACAAAGTATGATGTTATGTTGTCATCATCATTCATCTTCATGTCACATAGCTCATTCTTCAGACTCATTACTTGTCCAATGTTTCTGTCTGAGAAGAGGTTTGTTAGGGCATCATACATCTTCTTCGATGAGTCAAGATGGGATATGTAGGGTATCAAGTGGTATTTTATAGAGTCCACTATGATACTCATGGAATTGATGCCACCATCTTTGAACTTCATAGTAACCAAGATCTTCATAGTATTGTTATGCTGCCTCAATTCTCCCTTGAGAATCCTCTTTTCTCTTTGGAGCCTTCAAGCATCATTGCAATAGGCCATTCTACTCACCTCTTGAGGGAATATGCATTGATTTTCTTCACCATTTGCCATTTTTCTTCCATGTAAGAAGATCTCTCCATTAGGGAACTCAAGAGCCCTCCCAAGGAGGAAGAGGGGACTCATAAGTCCTCATTTTTCTCTACGGTGTTTTGCCTACTAATCAATTAGTCTATTGGTAGCATTATCTTGGTCATTGGTTGATCGTTTATGGTTCTAAGTTTCTCATGCATTCTAACTTTTATTTCTTATTTGTTTTAGTTTGTTTATTTGCTTATTACATGTGTTTGGCTTGTTTAACCCACTCACGAACTTTTGTCTTGTCTAGCAGGCCCAACTAGGCATGCAAGTGTTGTTGTTTTGCTCACCCAAGTGACAAAACAAACACAATAGTATATATAATTGTGACGAAGGTGTTATGAGGAGAGAAATGGAATATTGTAATGTTTACCCTTATTACACTTATAAGGGTCCTACAATTAACCTTTGTTGGATTAATTAATTTTTTAATGATGAATGTGAAATCAATGCAAGTGGATTCTTCATAGTGCACATGCTATGCATTACTTAGATTTAAGGGAGTTATTGTTCGTGCATTTATTAATTTGATTATTAGTTACTATCATAGTTGATTAAGGCAACACATTTTAAATTAAAGAAAGTATATTATTACTGCATATAAAGTTATATGTTATATATGGTTTTTAATCTATTTTTTAGGTAAGACACTAAATTGTAAATGGAGGTAGTATCTGGTTTCATGTATGTGACTAAGGAATAATACTACTAAAAACACATGACTCTACTAGAGGTACCCTTGGCGATGATCATAAGGGAAACTAACTTTCTTGCATATACTATCTAGGTTGAAATTTCCTTTTGGTCATGGAGTAAGACCTAAAACTACATCTGGTTAGTTAAGAGTTCGTCTTCCTTAAACATAAAGAAAGAGGTTAATGGCCCAAAACTCATATGCCTCTGGTAGGAGTGAAAGTCCGCCTCCTTATGGACCACCATCAAGTTATTTCAAGTGACATGATTTTCCTTTAATAACGATGGTGCATTTTTAGATAATAGTCAATTAAAGTTAGCTTGCATTAGGTTGCATTTGCAGATAATAGTCATTAATAACTATTCTCCTTGCCAATTAACAACTAAATTATAACAAATTTTGTTACTTAAGGGAAACAAATATCATTTATAATATACCATATATAAAACTTCCTCAAATATGCCATGAACAAAATTTCAACACATATTTAATTGCCTATTCATTCATTATGAATGTTTTATATGTAAATTCTTTGCATTTCTTGAATAGTTGTTCCATTTCTCCACAAAGGAAGTGGTGTGTACATTTGCTAACCATATTTCCCCATCATAGATATTTTGTATTTAGACATTTGCAATTTGAAATTGCAATGCAAAGTGATTTATTCCTTTTTCATGTACTCTCTCCTATAGATGAAGTCATTGTAGTGATTTCCTATTGGAAATGATTTGTGAAGTTATATGATACACAATGTTGTTTAAGGTTCTATGTCAACGATTAAAAGAGTTTATATTATGCATGAGATGACTCTCTCGGAGTAGGTCGGTCAACAACAAGGCTTGGAGCCATTACAATAATATACTCATTATGAGCTCAACATATCACTTCCGGGAATTGAACCCATGTGAGGAGGATAACAATCATTCTTCCCAACTACTTGATAAATAACTAAATAAAGCATACATATTAAATATATTTGTTTGATTGATTTAAGCATGCCAAAAGTATCAAAGTATATTTAAGAGGGTTTTTGCACTTTTATTGAAAGTATAAGGTAACAAATAATAACATTTTTCTGTAGCGACATATTGCATATCCCATGTGACTAATGTATCAAAGCATATTTGAGAAGTTATTGGCATGTTTATTGAAAGTATAATGTAACAAATAATCACATTTTCTATAGCAATCGATTGCATAAGTTTGACATGAATTTACCTTTCATGTAATTAATGTGACAATTATGTTAGGGGATATGAACTTAGATCGAGAATCTCACCGAATGCAATAGTAAATAAAGAATTCACCAAGCACAACCCACCACCACCACCTTTAGGCATGTCCATATAGGCATTGTCACTATTTTAAGCAACTTTCCCCTATCCATGGAGGTCGTCTTTCAAAAATGGAGGAGACATGAAAGTTTGGACCTTAAGGAAAATATATAAGTTGATGTCGATTCAATTCACTGGACTTGTATATCACTAAAATAGATAAGTTCATAGACAACATGGAGTACGCAATTTGTCTAATTGCCTTTTAAAAGAATGAGTCTCTGAAGATTATTTCCAAATGCAATGATGGATTCCAATACACCACTCTCAAAGGTACCAACAAGACCACCATCTCCACCTTAGTGTGTCATAGGGTAGTTGAGACATGATAATAGAGCGATGATGGCGTCTTTGCAACATATGGTCGTGGACACCATCAATGCAATCATGATTGATGCCATGAGGATGATGATGGTATCTTTGCAACTAGAAAGGGGAAATATGTGATGGGTTTGCGGAAGAGAGAGGAGGTTGCCACATAGCATGTTATTATGAGCTGGTACATTAAGTCAATGATTTATTTGAGAATCAATATTTATTTATTAGTGATTAATCTCTATAAAAGAAAAATATTTATTATAAACATTGGGGAAAGCAAATCTTGTAATAAAACCACAAATAACAAATAATAACTCCTAAATGATATTTGTGATTTAATTTAAATTATTTTTTCTTAAAACTTTAGTTAAAACACTAACAATTATGTGATCAACCCTAAACTAATACCTACTGAGTGGTGGACGAGTTGCAATATACGATCTCTCTCGGCGCGGATAATAAAGTGTTTAGGGGCCTAGATCAATCACTTGTGCGAGGAAAGAAAGAATTTAGGGTTAAGGTTTGGGAGCTCATGCGAATTTGCTGGTAACTCAAGTGTTTAGGGTTAGGGTTTGGGTTTGGGAGCTCATGCGACTCTGCTGGTAACTCAAGTGTTTAGGGTTAGGGTTTTTGCTGGTAACTCAAGTTTTTAGGTTCAGGACTGTTCTGCGGCTATATTTATCACGCTGCCTTCAGTCTAAGGTGAGGCATTATATTCGTCTGGCATCTGATGAGGTTAAGTGTTCATGCATGCTTCTCTCTAGATTACCATTATATGCGTGGGTTTTTGCATTATTTTGTCGGATTATCTGTTGATTTAACCTAAATGTTGCGGTCTGTATAAGGGTGTTGTGTAGTAGCCTGCAATTTCCTAAATGTGTTGTCTTCTGTTGATGGCAGACCGGTGTCCTAACTCCCGATAGTAGAGAGGTCTCATTTTCATATATTCATAGCATCAGGGTTATGTATGCCTCGATATCTATCTTTTACATGAATCATTAGTATGGTTTATTCTTTATTTCTATTGTTTAACATTTTCCATCATATTTTGTGTTAGAAATGACAATGAAAATTCCAAACTTTTTGATAATTTTGTTTTTCCTCGAGGTTCAGTGCGATGATTATAATGAAATTCCTCGTTCTGAATGCCAAAGGCATGACAGACTTCAAATCACCCATAGAATATGAGCACCGATCCATGACATTTTCTTGTTAATCTAAATTTGTCGCGTGGGATGCTGTTTCTGGAGCTTTGATCCAGGTTTTTTTAACAGTCTTTAATTTTTTGTTCAGTCTTATACTCGCTTTATTTATCGAGGCTAGTTTTAATGTGATACAGTTAGGGTTGACTAAGAATTTTGAAATTGCTGCCGTTATTTCAAGTTTGGGTTTGGGATTTCAACAATGGGCTATGCAGGTTTTATTTTGATTTCTTTCCAAAATCACTAGACCAAAAATTCCGACAACCGGAAAAACATTGATGTTACTCATTTTTCTCTTTGCTACACTACGCTCCAACAACCGGTAAAGTTTTTAAGTTTACCTATTTTTCTCCTAGATTCACCGTGTTTGTTGGTGAATTTGATGGATTAAATTCTAGATTGGCCAATTTTTATGAGAGGATGATTAAATTCGTCATAGTTAGGCGATTTTGTTGGAATGGTAATAATTTCAACAATTTAAATAGGGTTTCTCAACCATTATCTTTGGAAAAAAAGGGATTCTCAGCCATCTGGGGCAAAATAAATTTCTTTCTCAGAGTGACTCCCTTCCTCAGGCAAGTTGACTTTGAACTTTAAGGATCAGTTCGTTTCTCAGCGGATTGCTTCGCGATGATGGCCGACTTTCTTCCATATTTCTGTTTATAAGTTACTTAAATCAAATTAACTAACTTAAAAAGTTCTAGCTTCAAGTTTGAACTTCAGCTGTTTGCATGACTGATTTTGACTTTGGGTTGTTTGCACTGTTAATCATGTCTCAACTGTTTGCATAGTTAATCATACCCCAACTACTAAGTCAGATATATCCCAACCACAAGCACTAAACATTGTTATATAGTGTTTTGGTTATGGATATATATTTATAAACAAGATGATTTCAAGTTAGTTGAGTAGCTTGGGGGTAAAAAGTTTTAAAGTTATTAGAGTAAAATAGGGTAAAAATTAAAGTTCTGCAAGGTGATTCAGAGTTTGAGTAAATTAAGGGAAAAATTATAATTGTGTGAGTGTAGGTTATTTGTTGGGTAGAGTAACAATTGACCGTAATAAGTCTAGAAATTCCAACAAACCTGTTTTTTTTACAAATCTGACCAGAATTTATAGGAAATTCAAAATGGAACAAGTTGACTCCAACAGGCCTTTTTTATTTACAAATTTGACAAGACTTTTATAGGAAATTTAAAATTGGACATGAGAAAAGTTTCATGCAAGTTTTACAGTTTGATATATAGTGTTTTGGTTGTGGATATATATCTACAAAGTTTTAAAGGTACTTGAGTAAATTAGGGTAAAAGTTAAAATTCTGCATGGTAATTCAGAGTGAGTAATTTAAGGTAAAAATTATAATTGTTTCAGTGTAGGTTAATTTTTGGGTAGAGTAATAAAAACAACATGATGCCAGACTACTATACTATTAAAAAAAGAACATGAATATAACCAAGACATCATATTTTCCAAAAAAAGAATCTTTTCAAAAAGCTCCTTGTTATCTTATAAAAGAACACACATTTTGTTATGTTATAAAAGAACAAGCAACTAACCAAGACAACAATTTTTCCAAAAACTGAATCTGTTCAACAAGCTCTTCATTATTGAATGAATCCTAGACCATTTTAAGAAAGCCACTAAAGTAAAAGGGAACTGCAAGATGCAAGTTTACATCTAAAAAACCTGCTCTAATTTGGATGTCAGGATCCCTTCCAAAACTTGCTTCTAATTTGGATGTCACGATCCCTTCCAAAACTTGCTTCTAATTTGGATGTCACGATCCCTTCCAAGTATTCTTCCAGCACAATCAGATTTTCATTCCCCACTAAGGCATATTTAGATAAAACATCTACTGACCTATAACGTTTTCTATAAATGTGTTTGACTTTGAGTATCACTAAACTATGTAGAAATGATTTTATTCTTCCAGCACAATCAGATTTTCATTCCCCACTAAGGCATATTTAGATAAAACATCTACTGACCTATAATGTTTTCTATAAATGTGTTTGACTTTGAGTATCACTAAACTATGTAGAAATTATTTTCAGGATCCCTTCCAAGTATTCTTCCAGCACAATCAGATTTCCATTCCCCACTAAGGCATATTTAGATAAAACATATACTGACCTATAATGTTTTCTATAAATTTGTTTGACTTGAGTATCACTAAATTATGCAGAAATGATTTTCAATTTCTGACCATTTTGCAAGTCAGTCAACTTCACTAAACATGTATTGTTATATTGTTATGTATTGAGGTCATTTTTAGAAATAAAGGTTCACTAAGTAGTGTGAAAGCATTATATGTAAGAAGACTTACTAGAAGGTTTTGTTTACTAGAAAATTTCTTTTTTGTAATATTCCTAAGAGGGTTTACAATAAATGTAAGAAGATTTACTAGAAAATTTCTTTTGTCTATTAGAAATTTTCTTTGTAAGATTCATAAGAGGGTTTGAGGGTTTCTAGTATAGATCAATGTAGAGTGGTCCATCATTGGATGTGAAGTGTGTAACAATGAATGTTTTGTTTTTATAGAGTATACCTCAAAGGATGAAGGTTGGGAGTTTCGGGCATTAATGGCGAATGTTTAAAAACTTTCGACATAGAGTAAGGCATTTGAGAGGAGTTCCAAGTGTTTATGGCGGAGGTTAATCTCAATATTTAATGGCAAGTGTTAGTGATAGGTGTTTTTGGCGGGGTGGACTAGTAGACCATGGTGGGGCCCTGTTTTCCTTTTTAAAATCTTTGATTTAGGCAAGTTTGTTGGGATCCCTTGAAACCAATGCTAGTGGTGGTTAGGTGTCTGAGGGAGTGTTCAAGGTTTTGGCAATGGTATTAGTAGTTCTCTAGAGGCCACTTTTTTGTGGTTAGATATTTATGGTGAAGGATCTAATGGAGGATGACGCCTTTTGGAATGTACCTAGTGTCATTAAATAGGTCAGTCTTTCAAACAAGCTTGAGGCGATTAGACGGTTACAGGTATACCAACTTCCTGGTAGCAGAGATCAGGTGGTAGGTGCTGTGGTGGTTGTCGGAGGAGAGCCCTCACTGTTTCAGTTGACAGGGGGGTGTCAGGTTGGAGGTAGAGGGAGTTAAGCTATAGGAAGGAGTGACCCTAGATCAATCATTTCCACTCGGTAGTAGTGTAAGAATTGAGTGCGGTGAGGAAACCCGTAACCTATGTAGAAAATTCTTCATTGGATGTAGGAGTTGAGCTTTTGTCGTTGCTGGGAAGATGCAAGAGGTCCTGTATAGTAGGGTGAGTTCAAGGGTTAAATTGTGGAAACCCATTAAATCTAGAAAGGTAATGGAGATGGGGAGCGACGTGGGTTTTTAGTGGGTTGTAGGCGACTCTTTGGAGTTTGGTAGGCAAGTTTAGTTATTGAACACTGACTTAGAGGGACGTGGGTAATTGGATGGAACTTACTTGGTTATCGATACTTGGTTATTTGTCCGGATACCCCATACTCTCGCGTGGTTGGATTAGTTTCGACTTCAGAAGCGAAGGAGATGCTTTGAAAATTCTGGGGGAAGTTTGGCTTTGTGGGATTGGGAGCTTCAGAGTTGCCTTTGGTCCTTTGGAATGAAGCAACATTAAAAGAAATTGGGAATGTGCTAGGTACCTTCCTTCAAGTGGAGAAGGGGATGGTGGGAGGATCAGAGAAGCGCATAGCCAGGATATTGGTGGCCATCGAGACAAACCTGAGATTACTTGAGAGTATTGAGATTTATTTGCGTTGGATGCAATTTTCACAAATGATGGATTACTAGGATATACCTTTTCGTTGCACTTACTGTCGGTAAACCGATCACCTTCGCAAGGAGTGCAAGGGGAGTAATTACTCATTGTCTACTCATAGTGAGTTTGAAGGTATTGGGGTCGAAGACCTCGTTTCAACAAAAGCATCTTATGTCGAAGGAGAGTTGACCTACTGGTCTACCTTTCGTCGGGTTATTGGTAAGTTGGAAATAATTTTGCCCTCTCTTTATCTTTCATTGAATGATCGAAATAAGTTATTACTGGAGGTATGGGCTCATGATTCAACTAAGTACTTATCTGGGGACTGTGAAACGAGGAATCCACTGGATATGCCTTCTTCTTGGACTGGGGAGGGAGGGGAAAGTGAGTTGCATGTTTTGTCTTTTGGAGCTAATGTTGATGACTCAAACTCTTGGTATAACTTTGAAAAGTCGACAATGGTAATCTTAGGGAAGAGATCATTGGGGGGGATACACTAACACTCTTTAGTGAGATAGATGGGATCCTCTTGGCCTATTAGAACCTAGAATCTACAACCCAGTTGGTGGATGCTCCATTGTTTACCTCTTCTCGATCCTCAAAGCGTCAGGATTTAATCAACACGGGGGGGAGGGGGGCGAGGGATATTGGTGTCAATTAGGATTTTGGTCTCTCAATTTCCACTACCCAGTGGATTCCCCAGGCCCCCTCTTTTAGGGAGATACCATACAGATCCCCTTTGCTTATTTTCATTGATAATCAATCCCCGAGACATGTGGAAAATGGGGAATTGGACACTTCCACTCCCTTGGTCGTGAAACTGGTTGAATCTGAAATCCACTCATTGACTCATTTTGGAGTGAAGAATGTGTCCTTACTTGGGGGATTGAGCAAGGATAAGTCCCCTATTAGAACTTGGAGCTCTAATAAGCGGAACTCCATTGTCGCTCCTTTACCCTTGAGTCTATTGTTAATGATCCTAGGGTGCTTAGAGAGCAGAAGGCCCTTGGCATGACTCCCCAATGATTTTGCTGTCCCTCAACGTTAGGGGGGTAGGAGGAGCCCCATGTTCCATCTCCTCGAAACATTGGTTGAAAAGATCGCTCTTGATGTTATCCTAATCCAGGAGGGTTCGAAAGTGCAAGACATTTTTACTAAACTCTTGGGAGGATGGAATATTTGTTTTGTGGATGCTTGGCTTGCTTACTACTTGGAATCCATCGAAAGTTTATTTTAAACCTTTTTTAACTATGGTTGGAATTCTTCTGGATGGTCATTCTATGTAGTTGAATATGCATTTGAACATTATAAATTTGTATGGGCCCTATGTTAATAACAAGGTTTTTTGGGAGGAAGTTCAAGAGGTGGGGATGTTGGGGTTGGAAAACCTTATTTTTGCGAGTGAACTTAATTTTACTTTGTCTGCTGCAGAAATTTGGGGAGCCTCTGTTCGCTCGAATCACTTGGCCTCTTTTTTTGATACTATGTTATTGGATAATGATCTGATCGATGTTGCCCCTGGTCATTTGTCTTTGACTTGGACAATTGGAAGAGTGGGGATAGAGGGTGTTTCGAAGACACTGGATAGATACTTGCTTAGTGATAATTTATTCAACTCTGTTCATAATTATCGTACTTGGGTGGATAGTACTAGGGTTTTGGACCATAGTCCCATCATCTTGTAGATTGAGTCAGTGTGTGAGAAGACACACTATCCATTCAAACTAAATGCAATCTGGTTGGAGGATCCCGACTTTAAGATTTTGGTAAAGGATAATTGGACATGCCTTTATAAGGACCAGTGCTGTACCTATATGTCACATTTGGTGAACAATCTTAAGTTCTTGAAGATTAAAGTCAAGCGATGGGAGACTCTTAAGAAGGATCAGTTGAGAGACAATTTGACGAAAGTGGAAAAGGATATTGATGAGTGGTAGACACAAAATATCAGTGGGATTGTGAGTAGAGAGGAAGCTTTAGCAATTAGATCCTCGGAGTAGGAAAAAATAAGGATTTTGAAGATTGAGGAAGAATCATGGAGGTAGAAAAGCTGAGTTACTTGGTTGGCTACTGGAGATAGGAATACAAGATATTTCCATAAAATTGTTGAAGGAAGGAGAAAAGGGAATGCTATCTGGGAAATCATGGATGGGGAAGGAAGAGTTCACATAGGTCAGAAAAATTTGCAGCAAGCTACGGAGGGGATTTTAAAGAGCTATATGTTGGCGTTGGAAGTCACTCCTAGATTGCAGCAGGAGCAGAGCCCGATGCCCATCAATTTGTTGTCACAAATTTGTTTAAAGGGGTGATCGGATGGGAGTAAACTCGGGACAAAATCATTTAACTCAGAAAAATAGGCCAGAAATGCACAGGGAAGTGAGGGCCAGAACTAACTTCATTCAGGAATTTGAGTTAAAGCGAGATTAGAGGGAAGACTAGGGAGAAAAGGGAGGAGACTTCTCTGGGCATCTGGCCTTCCAACAACTCGAGAAAGAAAAATGAAACATTGAAATGTGCCTAAATGACATAGTGATAACTGCACACTGACCAAACCTATCATACTATGCAGCCATAACCATTCGACTGGATCCTCCAATTTCGAATCATTCAGTGCAAGCTGAAAAAGACAACGTGGGAGATTTCTTAAGACTGGTGTAGAGATTGCAGTGACCAACCATACGTCATCCTACAATATACAACCCTCGACTGGATCCTCCAATTCTGAGTGTTTTAAATAGCTAATAAACAAAATAAAAAGGAAAGAGAAGCTGACTTGCATTAATTTGATAGTCTCAAATCAAAATACATAACCAGAGCTTCCTTAGAAACTTTACAGTCAGGAGATAAGCTCAACCATAGATACTTTCAAAATACAAAAACTGAGTACATATACTTAGAAAAATTCGCCTAACATAGGCGTGCTCGGACCTCCAAGGCGTGGCATCCCTTCAGTCAAACTCGGACGGATATCCTTCATCAGACGCCACCTTAATTGTGTATGGTTCTCGCAAGGGGGTAGTTGAGCCATTAAGTGTCGAGTTAGCGTGTGTAGAATTCTCTAGCTAGTCGAGGACTCGTCATGGCTTCTTTGGAAAAAATCGGCACACAGGACCGTCTCGGGAAGACTACTTTCCAGATCCTCCATACCTTACACTTAATGAGTGAGGAGAGGTTTCAACCACCTCCTCCCACCTTCATTTACTCCTAGCAGGAACCAGGATTGAGACCGAATTGGATTGGCACCTGGAGATCACGACGATCCCTTCTGTGACTAAATTCGACGCTTTTGGCCCCTCTTGCACAACGCTTTCTATTTCCCCAAGTGATCACAGGCCATGATCCTGTGCTTATCCTCAAAGGCGCTTTTAGTGTTTCAGGGTTCATGGATAGGAAGAAGCTGATCCTTGCTCTTCAAAGTCGTGATGAGTGAAATGTCGAGATGGCCCAATTGGGTGCCACGCGTTCCTCTTTGATCTGATGGTCTTGAACTCATTCGGAGATACTTTGGGCCCCAGTCCCGGACGCCTTTGGCACTTCACGTCTCGAGGATTCTAGTTGCAAAGAAAAGCGTTTGAAGGTCGCGATGGGCAAAAAGGCAAAGAGCCTAATCGCCCACCATGTGTCCCTGCAGGATGGACGGCCTAGATCATTTTGGTAAGATTGCGGGCCCGATTCTTGTGCTAAACACGACGCAACTCCATTGGTCTCAAATTTCCATTGACCGACGATCTGCTCCATCGATCGATCCTCACCACTGAATACTGGAGGCGCCCGCCCACTTGCATTTTTAATCCGAAATGGATTTTCTGCGCTGAATAGTGCGCTCATGGCTGTGACCTTGGACAAAATGCATATGATAGGTTCTTTAAGCCCCATTTCTTCGTATTTACGCCATGGGCTCGAATCTTGGAGAGAAAACACCCCCTATACAAGAAATGTTGCTAACATTAGGCTCCATGGGGGATATAGTCGTCCTTGTGATGCTCTAAGAACTCATTTTGCAGTTTCAGTGCCTTGTTGTTGGGCTATGGAGTCAAGTTCAAAACCTCCTGCTGAGAAATATATCCCGAAAAGTAAAAACCAAACAAACTAAACATAGACGCTCCAAGGAGCTTATTTATGTACAATCCTAAACTAATAAAATTCTTTACATGGGGCTAGGTGAAAGCAAACTTCCACCATAGTCATTCAAGCAACTTCCTGAATAGAAGCTCCTTCCTTCTGCCGATGATCACCAACAGATGGTGTAACCGAGACAATAGAACGGTTACACTCTTCAACTCCTCCTAACAGACTGAAGTTGAGATAAAATAGGGCGGCTCCAAATTGAGAAGGAAATACAACTCCATGTATTCCTTCACAGGCTCATAGGACCAGTGGAAAACTCCAGAAAATTGACGACATGCAGCCTCCTCTGCTACACAGTTGTGGATGTGTGGCTGAATATCTATGGTAAGCACAGGTGGGTGGACAAATGACGTAGGTTGAAAGCTCTCGGGCGGTGGATGCTCACTGACTGGCTCTGGACAATCTGTAAACTGCATCTTTGGTTGCTCCTCTGGTTCTTCTGGTTCCTCTTCTTGCCTCTCCCAAGGGTCAGAGTCATAATCATCATAGATAGGACCCATGGGAAAGCTCTGCTTTTCAATATGCTGCTCAGGGGGACTGATTTCCTCGCAATGTATTTCTTTTGTGAACAGAGGAGAAGGTTCTGCGGTCTTCTCTTGGAAATATAACATATCCAGCTTAGAATTTGATTCGTAGTTGTCATATACATGTGGGCTTCTCCCATGGTCAACAAGTTGAGATGTGGGGCTCTGTTGCTTCTCAACTGAATAGTCGTTAAAGCTGGGTGAGCACCAAACTTCTTCATTTTGCAAAAAAGGAATGATCTCCAGATCCTCCTTTTCAACCCCAAATGTAAATACATCATGGGAAATTTCATGAAGAAAAAGAGAACAATCCTCTTCCACAATGGCTTCTTCCTTTAAATATGAGACAGCAGGCTCCTTAGGAGCATAAAATAATGTCTCTACGACTATGAAATCTTCAATATCCTCTTCAAAAGAGCCGCCAAGAACATCTGCCTCAAGGAATGAAAACTCCTCTGCACATCGTTCAACGTCCCACCTATCTAGTTGGGTAGAGAGAGATTTTATCAATTCCCTAACTTTGCCCAAAGCATCTTCCTCCTCCTCAGGGTCTTCATCACTCTCATAACCTTCCTCTGATGGAGACGAATGGGGATGAGAAAGGACTGATTTATGATCCAAGTCATCAGGATCATCCTCACAACCTATGTAAGAAGTAGCGCTATCTTGTATACAATTGTTGTATCCCTCACAACAGTTATGAAAAATTAACTCAGAGGGATAAAGCTTCTGACAATAGGTGGTGAAATCTGCATGAAATTCTGCGAGTGAAGAAATGCTAGCAGGGGGTAAAGAATGATACCATTTACGAGCATCCCCTACTAACGAGAACATGAACATTTTCAATAATACATCCTCATGATGTATCTTCCACTGGTACATGAGTTCATGAAACTCACATAGATGTTGAGTAGGGATGTCCTCTTCATGCTCTCTAAATATGGGCAAACAATTGCTCCATTCATCCGAAGAAGGGACATCATTAGGAAAACCAGGAATAACATAAAAATTAAGAGGAGCAAACCTCCGAGCGAGGATTTTCTCCATATCGAACCAGTGGAGTCACTGATTGATCCTTGAATCATGGAGTCGCTAGGTGAAAGATTTACAACTTTGAATGTGCCTGGTCCTTGCTCACCATCAAAGGCCAGATCTTAACGTTGTCATTAATCCAGGAAGCTTCTCAGGCTGAGAAAGCAGCTGCTGAAACCTTCTCGAGAAAGCTCCTCTGGGTCAGCTTTCAGGCATGCTAAAGTAGCCACAACTGAAACAGTGACGTGGAAACCTTGGAGTCGCCACAACGGAGTCGCCAAGTGCACAGTAGCAATCTTTAAGGGCTTTGATGCTTGATGCACCTTCAAAATCAGAGGCTCAATGTCGTTCAATCCCGGGGAAAATTTTCAACTTCGTCCCCGGCAACAATGCCATAAATGTTGGCGTTGGAAGTCACTCCTAGATTGCAGTAGGAGCAGAGCCCGATGCCCATCAGTTTATTGTCACGAATTTGTTTAAAGGGGTGATCGGATGGGAGTAAACTCAGGACATAATCATTTAACTCAGAAAACTAGGCCAGAAATGCACAGGGAAGTGAGGGCTAGAACTAACTTCAGTCAAGAATTTGAGTTAAAGCGAGATTAGAGGGAAGACTAGGGAGAAAAGAGAGGAAACTGCTCTGTGCATCAGGCCTTCTAGCAACTCAGGAAAGAAAAATGAAACACTGAAATGTGCCTAAACGACACAGTGATAACCACACACTGAACAAACCTATCATACTATGCAGCCATAACCATTCGACTGGATCCCCAATTTCGAATCATTCAGTGCAAGCTGAAAAAGACAACGTGAGAGACTGCTTAAGACTGGGGCAGAGATTGCAGTGACCAACCATACGTCATCCTACAATATGCAACCCTCGACTGGATCCTCCAATTCCGAGTGTTTTAAACAACTAACAAACAAAATAAAAAGGAAAGAGAAGCTGACTTCCATTAATTTGACAGTCTCAAATCAAAATACATAACCAAAGATTCCTCATAAACTTTACAGTCGGGAGCTAAGCTCAACCATCGATCCTTTCAAAATACAAAAACTGAGTGCATATACTTAGAAAAAATCACCTAACAGAGGCGTGCTCGGACCTCCAAGGCGTGGCATCCCTTCAGTCAAACTTGGACGGATATCCTTCGTCATACACCACCTTAACTGTGCACGGCTCTCGCAAGGGAGTAGCTGAGCCATTAAGTGTCGAGTTAGCATGTGCAGACTTCTCTGGCTAGTCGAGGACTCGTCATGGCTTCTTTGGAAAAAATTGGTGCATAGGACCGTCTCGGGTAGACTGCTTGCCAGATCCTCCATACCTTACACTTAATGAGTGAGGAGAGGTTTCAACCACCTCCTCCCACCTTCATTTACTCCTAGCAAGAACCAGGATTGAGACCGAATCGGATTGGCACCTGGAGATCGCGACGATCCCTTCTGTGACTAAATTCAACTCTTTTGGCCCCTCTTGCACAACTCTTTCTATTTCCCCAAGTGATCACGGGCCGTTATCTTGCGCTTATCCTCAAAGTCACTTTCGATGTTTCGGGGTTCGTGGATAGGAAGAAGCTAATCCTTGCTCTTCAAATTCGCGATGGGTGAAATGTCGAGATGGCCCAATTGGGTGCCACGTATCCCTCTCTGATATGAAGGTCCTGAACTAATTTGGAAATACTGTGGGCCCCAGTCCCGGATGCCTTCGGCACTTCACGTCTCAGGGATTCTAGTTGCAAAGAAAAGCGTTTCAAGGTCGCGATGGGCGAAAAGGCGAAGAGCCTAATCGCCCACCACGTGTCCCTGTGGGATGGATGACCTAGATCATTTTGGTAATATTGCAGGCCCGATTCCTGTGCTAAACACGACGTAGCTCCATTGGTCTCAAATTTCCATCGACCGACGATCTTCTCCATTGATCGATCCTCGTCGTTGAATACTGGAGGCGCCCGCCCACTTGCATTTTTAACCCTAAACGGATTTTCTGCGCTGAACAATGCACTCATGGCTATGACCTTGGAAAAAATTCATATGATAGGTTCTTTAAGCCCCATTTCTTTGTATTTACACCACGGGCTCGAATCTTGGAGAGAAAACACCCCCTATACAAGAAATGTTGCTAACACTATATTCAGAGGAAGTAAATCTGTCCATAATTAATCAACTTAGTGTGGTCAGAAGATACCTTAGATTCTTCTCGGAAGAGGCAGCAAGAACAATGGACTCTCAGGTTACCCTATATGAGATCAAGAAGGTTTTAGAAGACTTCGAAAACTCTAAGAGTATGCCCTGATGGCTGGAATGTAGAATTATTCTTAGAGTTCTTCGACATTCAGGGTGAGACTTTGAGAGGGGTGGTTGAAGAGTCTAGAATCACTGGTGTGGTTACTGGTGGGTTGAATGCTACATTCATTAGCTTCATTCCAAAGATTGACAAACCTGCCACTTTCTCTGACTTCATGCCTATTTCACTCTGTAACTTGGTTTACAAACTTATCTCTAAGATAATTAGTAATAGGATCAAACTTGCTCTATCCAGTTTGATCTCAAAAGAACGGTTTGATTTTTTGGATGGCATGCAAATTATAGGTGCTGTTGGGGTAGCACAAGAGTGCATCAACTCTATGAAAGTTAAGAAAATGAAGGCGTACGATCGAGTAAACTGGGACTTTCTTAGATTGGTCTTACTCTAGATTGGTCTGAATTTGGCCTCTACTAATTGGATAATGGGTTGCATTAGCTCTGCAAACTTCACTGTTCTTATTAATGGGGGACCTACTGATTTATTTAAAAGTGTTTGCGGGCTAAGACAAGGATTCCCCTTGTCTCCACTGTTGTTTCTGTTGATAGTTGAAGGCCTTAGTTTGTTCATTAAAAAAACATGCCTCGATTGGAGATTGAGGGTGAGAAGATTGCTACTGATCTTAATATTACTCATTTAATTTTTGTTGACGATGTGTTATTGTTTGGCATAGCACTGCAGAGGAATCACTGACTTTCAAGAAAATCTTGGAACTCAGGGCACATCAAACAACCAAAAAGTGCAAAACTCTTGAGGAGGGACGTTTGGGGTTCCAGGAAGTTTTTCGGATTAGATCAGAGGAAACCCTTCTGACCCATTATAGAGGAGCCAGGGCACACATTTCAAGATAGTTGTCATTGGATTCCATCGGTGGGATCACTAGGGCGCAATCACAGAGCCTAAGAGCTGTGCAACCCCCCAGGGGATGTCATCTAGAGCTTCAGGGGCCAGATATTCAGTCTGACAGTTATTGGGAGGTTCCTAGGGACCATGGCGCTCAATATGAGACAATGTCCAGGTGGATCTATTGAGTATATCCACGAGGGAAAGTTATCCAACATTTGCAGCAGTTGTTGCGAGTCTTTGGAACTGCGTTTTGGAGATATATCTATGCTTGTGCACATCTATCCATATTATCTATTCACAAGTATTTTGTATTAGTTGCATTGTATTCGAGTGACAATCCATGATATCTAAATGATGATTATTTATCTGCTTTCTGCATTTCAGTTGTATTTCCCATTTTTTTTCTCCATATAATACATGCTATTGAGATTTTATTGGTTCATTATTATGCATGCTTCATATATATGTCCAAACCTTATTTGTATGACACACATGTGAAAATCATTAAGTATGTTAAACAATGAACTAAAACACATCCAAAAACCCCCAAAGTATAAGATTCGATAGTCAGAATACTACTAGATCAACTATAGATATCCAAATATGTCAGATTTGAGATATTTCACACCAAATGAATCACATGTTCTAGCAATAAAGAGGATATTCAAATATCTCAAGGGTACATAAGTTTTTTTATTATGGTATCCCAAAGAAAATGATTTATCACTTATTTCCTATACATATGAAGATTGGGCAGGTTGCATTGATGATCAAAGAAGTACAAGTTGAACAACATTCTACTTGGGTGAATTTTTGGTATCTTGGATAAGAAAGAAACAATCATTTGTATCACTGTTTACAATCGAAGCAGAGTATATTGCAGTAGAAAAATGTTGTACATGTTCTATGGATGGAAAAAACTTTGACAGATATACATGTTGAGTATGATGAGCCAATTCCGATATATTGTGATAATACAAACACCATCAATATCTCAAGGAATCCAATGATGCATTTCAAGACGAAACACATTCCAATCAAGTATCATTTGTTATGATATTTAGACACTTAGGAGTTTGTTAAGATCTACTTAGTCTAATGTGTCATTAGGTAAAAGTGTGTTTCTTTAGTATGCATTTGTAGTAGGAAATCT
This sequence comes from Picea engelmannii, assembly GCA_009831015.1. NCBI lineage: Eukaryota > Viridiplantae > Streptophyta > Pinopsida > Pinales > Pinaceae > Picea > Picea engelmannii. The sequence continues at coordinate 814,853 of ML776728.1, forward strand.
GACGGTCAGGATATGTTCTCGACATAGAGTGATATGACGGTTCATATTCTTCTCGATCTTAACAATCATTGATCCGTGGCTTAACACTCGATTGTTCTATGATATCTATTTAAAGAGCATGGATGATCATTTGCCGATGATCGATTGTGAGAAGCTATCTTGTCAAATCTCTCTCTAATATTTTTTCTTTTACATTAATAAACTACTCCAAGTGGCCACGTTGGTTGGGGCCGTGGATGTTTCCCCGTAGGGGTTTTACCACGTCAAAACATCGGTGTGTTGATCTTTGATCTGATTGTGTGAGTGGTTACTGAAGGTGTTCGTCCTCTGTTACAATACCTGTGTTGTCAAACATGGTATCAGAGCCTGTTTGAAGACCCGCTCTTGTTGTAGATCGCGATCGTGAAGCCGAGTTGTTTCATCTCCATTTTCTGTCATTTCTGTACATTTCTGAGCTGAGAGGACTATTCCATTGCGTATGGAGTGCTCGTTTCATTCAGGAACACTTTTTGTTTCACTCAAAAATGTTTATGTTTGTCCAAGATACAACCATTTCAATCAGATCCGGAGGTATAAAACTTGAATACGCCATTTTTAAATTTTTGCAGAGTATTATTTTGGTTTTATGCTATTTTTTTACGAGTTTCTACTCTTTTAGATCTGTGTATGCTCTTTTCTCTGTGTCCTGTGTGATCTCAAAAAATCAGAAACAGATAGGAAAATGTGCATTTTCTAGGTAAGCTAACCGAGATCGGACCCTTGTTGTCATTGAGAAACATTTTTTTTTTGTGTGAAAATAATATATTTTAGCACGCTCTCCAAGGCCGTCAACAACAACAACAATCCTCTTGCTAAACAATACAATATGTTTTGTTAGACCATTTGGTTAAAAGTTTCCTTATTAAGCAATAGTTCTTGAGTTCAAGTCTCTCTTTTTGTTACTTTTTTTTTGAAAAAGTTCATGCTCCATTGTAAAATGTATTTCGGTTTAAGTATAAAAGTGAATCACTATAAGTGGCTTTAATAACTTATTTTAGAGTTATTTATTGTGTATGCAACTTTTCTTTTATAAAATAACTTAATTATAAAAGTGATCCCCACTTATTTTTATAAAAGTGAGTCACATCATAAAACAACTTATACCATCACATGGTCCTTTGGTTATGGTTTATGTTTTTTTGTTAAAAGGGCATAATTTTCACATCCAAAGTCCGTTTTCAGTGCCGTATTTTTTAAAACTGCATAATGTTGTGAGATCTTTCCATCTAGATCATCAATTTCAGTTTTTAAATCAATATTATCTACATATTTAATATGACTTATTCAAGTAATATTTTGGTTACCAACACCAACTACTTCCAATGAAAATCCCATATGGATGATTTATTAAGAAGTAAATACTTGTACCGGATTACTTTGGAAAATAAAACAACACCCACTGACGCTGGTAAGAAAGTCAAATGAAATAATATGAATGATGAAGCACGTGGATTAATCAAAATGTCAATCTTTCATGATTTAAGGTCCCAACTTCAATCAATTGATAAATCCAAAGAATCTTGGGAGAATATTGAATCTGTGTTTAGCAAACACAATATTATTCGAGCACAATAGTTAGAAAATCAAGCACTGACTTTAAGTCCAAGTGTTTTTTCTTGCATTGAAGACTATCTATCTAAGTTTAAAACACTCAGAAGTTTATGTGAAGAATGTAAGATAAAGATAGAAGAATATTTTTTCATGTATCTTATTCTTTCTAAGCTAGGTAGTGCATATTCTGTGTTTGTATTTACCTTTTATGACATGCAAGAGGCTCTAGGGACAACTTATCAAAAACTTTTGTGATGCTTTGATTAGAGAGCAAGATAAACTTGTACAACTTGGAGTGATCAACACTGTATGTATCTCCAACAAAACCTTAGTCTCCCATTAGAAAGATAAACCCAATAATCCCAAGTAGCAACATCCTCACTACAACAACAAACAACATAAGGGTCCCAAACCCACTCAGAAAACTTCCACTCCTAATAGTGATAAATGAACAAAATATAAAAATAAGAAAACTGATAGACATTGCAACTTTTGTGATAAAAATGGTTATGATGAGTCTAAATGTTTCAAGAAGATGGAAGCTTTAGAAACATCGATGAAGAAACACAACATCAATATTGATTCTTCTTCTTCTCATGGACATGCACTATCTGCTTCTGTTTTTTCCTCCAATACAACTTCTACTTCTTCTTCTAATGAATGAATTATTGATTATGGAGCATCTTATCATATGGATAAGGATAAGGACATGTTTTCTACTATAAATGAATGAAACACCAAGAAAATATTTGTTGGCGATGATAGATTTCTTAGTGTTGAAGGATTTGGAATAGTTCAAGTAGAGAAGAGTCATTTCAATGATGTATTATGTGTTCCAAGTATTTCTTGTAACCTTCTATCAATATATCAAATCACTCAAGGTAAAACTGTAGAGTTTTCACCTCACCAAGTTGTAATCAAGGATCTAAAAGATCCTAAGCATGTTATTGCAACTGGAATTGCTGATGATATTACTAGATTGTACAAGTTTGACAACTTTGGGTCATCATCCTTTTCATTAGTTTTTGTTGCTCATAGAAATGACTTGAAAAAACTTTGGCATGAGAGGTTTGGTCATCTAAACTATCACTCATTGCAACAACTATGTAATCAACAAATGGTGACTGGTCTTCCACTTGTTTCATGCAGAGATGGTGTTTGTGCCAGTTGTATTCTTGACAAACATCATTAGGACAATTTTGACAAACGTGCCTCTTGGAACGCCTCAAACCCTTTGCATCTTGTTCACAGTGATTTGTATGGTCCACTTCATTTTCCTCATTTTTTTGGGTGCAAGTATTTCTGAACCTTCATTGATGAATTTTCTAGACGTATTTGGGTTTACTTCTTAAAACTTAAGAGCACAGTTTTTGACAAGTTTTTGGCCTACAAGGCCCTTGTAGAAAAACAATCTGGACATCAAATTCAAAGGTTAATAATAGATAATGGAGGAGAATATGTGAACAATAATTTTACAAGTTACTACACTACACAGGACATTCAAATGCAACACACTGTTCTATATACATCACAACAAAATGATGTTGTTGAGAGAAAGAACCACACATTAAAACAAATGCCTAATTCTATGATCCAATCTAAGGGATTAAGTCTAAATTATTGGACAGAAGCCATCGACTATGAAAATTACATATTAAATCACACTCCCATAAAGACTCTTACAAATATAACACCAGAATAAGCTTGGACTAAAATTAAACCAACTGTAAGTCACTTCCGTTATTTGGAAGTATAACATGGGCTCACATTCCTGATGAGAAAATAAAAGCATTACAGCCTAAAAGTGAGAAGTGTATATTTGTTGGTTAATCTGAAAATGTCAAAGGTTATAGACTTCTTCAACCATATTGTAATGAAATTATTTTTAGAAGAGATGTTAAGTTTGATGAAAATATCTTGGCATGCGATCTTAATTCAATGTTTGTGCCTTCTTTGGCCCGCAAGCCTAATTTGACGTTTGCGGTGTCTTCAGCTTGCGAGCCATCAATGATTGTGCCTTCTTCTGTTCTGGTTTCTTCTTCAGATGATGAAAGTGAGGATGAAAATCCACTGTCACCTGCTCACCTTCTTCCAGGTGAGTCCTTTGAACATGAACCGACACCAGCTCCAACTCCACCGCTTCCTAGATGGGTCTGTTCAACACAAGAAACAACTGATGATCTTGTCGATGATCCTTCAAATCAACGTCAGACACGTTCATAGTTCCAATGAGCCTCTTCTCTTTTGGCTTAAGTTTCAGAGAATCATGATACAAAGACATTTGCAGAAGCTTCAGGTCATCCAGATCGGTATACAACAATGAACGAAGAGTATCGTTGTTTAATGGAGAACAATACTTGAGATCTTGTACCTCTTCCAAAAGGAAGAAAACTTGTCAAATGTAAATGGGTCTATACAACTAAGTATGCATCAAATGGAACTGTTGAAAGACATAAGGCTTGATTAGTTACCAAAGGATTTTCCCAAGTTGAATGAATTTACTATAATGAAACCTTTGCCCCTATAGCCAAAATGAATTCCATCCACCTTGTTCTTTCCCGTCCTGCCTCACATAAATTGGAGGTCCATCAGATGGATGTTAAATATGCCTTCTTGCATGGATATTTACAAGAAGAAATATACATGGAACAACCTCAAGGTTATGTCCAGAATGACTCTAGTCTTGTTTGTTGCCTTAAGAAATCTCTTTATGGTCTTACACAAGATCCCTGAGCTTGGTATTCCAAAATGGACGACTTTGTTATTGCCACTGGATTCTCTAGATGCCATTCTGATCCTAATGTCTATACCAAGAAAGTAGGAAGCCATCCCATAATCCTTTTCCTTTATGTTGATGACCTTATCCTTATTGGTAGTGACTCAAAACTCTTAAACCATGTGAAAACTAGCCTTAAGAAGAAATTTGAAATGAATGACTTAGGTTTTTTGCACTATTTCCTTGGCCTCCAAGTTTTGCAAACCCATGAAGGAATTTTTCTTTCCCAATCTAAGTATGCTTGTGATCTTCTTCATAGTTTTCACATGGACGATTATAAACCAACCCTTTCTCCCTTCTAGTCTTGATTCAAGCTTGTTGCCACATGTACTTCTCTCGAAGTTGATGCCACCTTGTACCGTCAGTGAGTTGGTAGTCTCTTATACTTGACTCATAATTGTCCCGATCTTTCCTTTTCTATTGGTCTTATTGCCCGATATAAACACCCCATGAAAGCCATTAGAAAGAAGCTAAAAGGATAATTCACTATGTCTGTGGTATAGTTCAGTTCGAGATACATTATATTTTAGGGGGGATTCCTTTATTGATTGGTTTCATTGATTTAGATTGGGCTGATGACCCTGATGATTGGAATTTTATTGTAGGTTATGTTTTCAGCCTTGGTTTATGACCTGTCACTCGGGCCTGTAAGAAACAATAGGATATTGCACTTTCTTTAGTAGAAGCAGAGTATTGAGCAACGGTAAATGCAAGTCATGAAGCCTTATGGATTCAACATATTATTTTAGAGTTTGGATTCCAACAGCAACATCATACCAACCTTTGGTGCGACAATTAGAGTTCCATCAAGCTCGCCAAAGACCCAGTTCAAAATCAGCGCAACAAACACATGGAGCTGCACATGCACTTCATCAGAAAGCTCATTCATGTTCAAGTTATTGAAGTGCTCTTTTTCCCTATAGAATATCAAGTTGCAGGCATTTTCACAACGTCTCTTACATAAGCGAAGTTTTCCAAACTTCGATCTATGTTAGGAGTTTAAGAAGTTGCCATTAAGGGGGGATAAGCTCTAATAGCTCATTCCTTCTCCTATTGTGTCACTATTGTAAATCCTTCAATCCTATCCCAAGTTGTTCTTAAGGGGGGATGTTAAGATATTTAGACACTTAGGAGTTATTTAAGATCTGCTTGGTCTAATGTGTCGTTAGGTAAAAGTGTGTTTCTTTAGTATGCATTTGTAGTTAAGAAATCCGATGGTCATGATATGTTCTCGACATAGAGTGATACGACCGTTCATATTCTCCTCGATGTCAACGACCATTGATCCGTGGCTTAACATCTGATTGGTCCATGATCTCTATTTAAAGAGCATGGAGGGTCATTTTCCGATGATTGATTTTGAGAAACTCTCTTGTAAAATCTCTCTAATATTTTTTTATTTTGAATCAATAAAATGCTCTAACTGGTCGCGTTGGCTAGGGCCATGGATGTTTCCGTGTAGGGGTTTTACCACGTCAAAACATCGGTGTGTTGATCTTTGATCTAGTTCTGTGAGTGGTTACTAAAGGTGTTCGTCCTTTGTTGGAATATATTTGTTGTCGAACATCATTTTCTATGGGAACAAGTTGTAAATAAGAACATTCAAGTTATTTATGTTGGGACCAAAGAATAGATTGTAGATCTTTTTACAAAACTGCTTCCAAGGGAAGCCTTTGAGTATCTTCGTCAGAAACTTGGCATAGTTTCTATCTCACAATGAATTTTGAATGTTATTCTTATGTCTTATATTTACATGAGGAAGCATCATAAAGATGACAGTTCAGTTTGGGGAGAGTTCAGTCAGGGGGAGCAACCCTGACAAGAAGACACCTTTTCCATTGATATAAAAGGGGGATAGATTTATCAGATGCATGGATAGAGAGTTTTATGCTTGGAGAGAGAGAACAGAGGCATCATTCCATGGGGGGTGATGGTCACATGAGAAACATGAGATATATGACTTCAATGTTGCATCAGAGTGTTGCCATCGATTCCAAACATGGAGAATGTTGATTAATTGGGTTGGTTGTCATTGATGTTAACCCTTGAAGCAAGTCCAATATCAAATTTTGGTAGCCCCAATAGTATGGTTAAGGGACTCAAGTTTGTTTGAGGTATAAATGCATGAGGATCAATGAATATGCAGGCAATACTGTTCTAGATGGATATTACATGTAGTGTTGTTTCCGATGATATGTGGTACATCACATAAATCCTCACGGTTAGGGAGTTATGGCTTTGTGAAGTTGGAGAACCCTCATGAGTTATCTAAAATCCCTTAGAAGGTCAAAGAAGTAATTTTATTCTAGAATATCCTAGAAGAAGTTTACTAGTCAAAGTGGTTGTAAGTAGGAGTTAATCATGAGTTAAGTTGTTGCAAAAAGAAAATAATTAAAAATAATTTAGTTAGAACTAGAAGTGGTGAGTTTACTATTTGTGGATAAAGTGGTTGTAAGTGGACAAATTGGTTAGAAGTGGGTTAGACATAAAATAAGGAAGTTGGGTTAAGTTAGTTAGAAGGTAACCCCTTGAGGAAGCTACTTGGAGAGTATAAATAAGAGAGAAAGGGTCTCCTATTAGAACCTATCGAGCACATTGAATATCTATTTTTGGTAAGGTTTATTGCAGGTACTCATTGATACTTCTAAAGTTATGCAAGTCTGTGGTAGCAAGAAGGGTTGATGCTGAATTTTTCGGAGTTGCAGAAATACGGGAAAAAAACCCTAGTTTTTTAGGTGTACATGGGATACAGTGGAAGAGGTCGCATACATATGCGGGCTAGAAATGAAGGAGGGAACATACAATTGGGAAAAGCCATGAAATCTTGAGTTGCTGAGAGTTCTATGTTCTCAGAGTCTAAAAGCAAGTTCCCAGGAAGGTCTACAGTGATCAGGTATAACAAATCTATCTACAGGTTCAAAAGGTATGTCATGTTATTATGTGTAGTTGGATATTTTTGTCTACACGAGATATGGTTGTGGGAGTTTGAGGATTTCCCCTAGAGATGTTGTTGGTTGTGTTACACTTATTGTACGAGCAAGATCTACAGAAATAAAACACTGGTATGTATGGTATTCATTATTGCTACATCTTGTTGGGTTGAGTGTTGAGTCATATCTTGTATTTCTTGGTACATGATTGAGGGATTTTGGTTGTGATGTGTTGGTGAAGTTGTTGGTGTAGTTTGAGGTTGCATATCGGTGAGGGTTTGATGTCTAGTCCATGTGAGGTTTATTACACTTGATCATGATTGTATACACATGTATGGCACCTGATTATAGAGACATAGATTCACTTGGTTAAGGGATATGTATGATGATGTATGCATAGGGCACAACTACAGATTGGACACAGTTACATGTTATATATTGATGTGACAGAGGCAACAAAGTGTTTGAGTTTCAGGAAAGTGAAAACCCTAGCCTTTGAAAGTGTATGGAGGATGCAATATAGACAAGCCACGTACATACACAGAGTGCAGTATAGACAAGTCACGTACATACGCGAGATTTAGCATATACAGGTCCCATACCTATTGGTATTTGTTGGTAGAGGTTGATTTCTGGTACAAGTTGATTACAGACTATTGGTACAGGTTGGTTACAGGTTTTTGGCACATATTGGTATATGTTTACAATGGTATATCTCACAGCGATATTGTGACAGTGGTTTCATCATTTATTTGACACTTATATTTCAGGGCGGTTGGACGGGGCAAGGATAGGTGGTTGTAGCCACCTTTCGGTTGTAGACAGAAAACGTAGGAGGTTGTAGCCTCCTTTTGGTTGTAGCCAAAGAACTGGGGAGTTGAAAGTTTCCTCAAGCTGTAGCCTGAAAATATAGGGGGTTGGAGCCTCCTTCCAGTTTTATCTGGAGAACAAAGGAAGTTGGTGCTTCCAATGAATATAATTCTTAAAGACATATAAGAAAAAACATTCCATGCTTTTCTCTCGGATCGTAAAAATATTGGTGTACCGTGTATGCATATTATTTCTCATTGTTCATGGTTTATTTATTCTGCACTTGTTGAATGATAATGGTAAATTGATCATAAAGATAAAAACACTTATTTACTGTGGTTAAAAAAGATTAAAAATATCTATTACTGATTCACCCCCTCTCAGTAATCTAACATAGTCAGTGTTACGGGGAAAATCTCTCTATGGCTAGGGGTAAACCACAACAGATGGAAATGACTGCATAAATCAACTCTAATCTCTGGTATGCTATATAAACAAATATGTCATCAAGACAAGATAAAAGGCCTACCTCATACATATGTTCGATGAAGTCCACCATTGAGCACTCGACTTAAAGCAATACACCTGAAACTTGTCCTCAACAACTAAGAAATGAAAGCATATGGTGACAATATATAATGTTAGCACATTCAATATCATAATCCATCAACATTCATAAGAAATACGCCCATGGAATAACAATTCATATATTTGCAAGATATTAATTGGAAAAGAAAAAAAATATTTCTATTAAAATGTAATCAACAGAAGTGAATGAATTACAAACTTCTGTGCCAGCACGATTCATAACTGAGAAACCAAGTCCCTTCCAGCGGGGTCTCCACCACTTCAATCCTCCACCAAAGGCAAAATCATACATGAGAGACAATGAGGTTCTCAATCATGTAGGGAAGAGCTTGGGTGCTGAACAATGTGTTCATACTTAAAAGGACAAAGGGATGCGGACTCAATATGAAGTGAATTCTCCAGAGTAACTTTGCTCTCAAAGTTGAATTCTTCTCTCTTTTTCCATAGGTCCGATTTGGCCCATTTGTAGCCTTCAAGTGGAATTGAAGGATCGATTTAGAGCGTTTCCAGTATATAGAAGGTCAAGGATCATGGATCTCGTGACGCGACATGGAAACCCGACACCATTTTTTAATTTTGGGCACAAATCACGATGTACATGGGCTGTAGTGGTGCAACTTGTGTATACGCATTCTGTACTATAGGTAAGACACACATATGTGGAAAAATAATGTTTTTAGCTCTAGGATTTACAAAAAGGGACTTCAAGTTTGCATAGGGAAATAGAAAAAGGCCTTTTGTGCAAGTTTGCATAGGGTGAGACAAATCTTTCTATAACAGATGCCCCCTAATGTGTGAGTTCATAGGAGTATTTGCGATGGCAAAAATAGATTATAAGACCTAGAAGTGGAGTAATGGGTGTTGATATTATGGTAGTTGCAAGAGGTATTAACCTCCACGTGTAACCCTAACAAGAATAGAATATTCCGGGAAACAAGAAGAAACCCTAAAGCATTGGACATAACCCTAGAAGACAAGTCGACTAAAAGAAATATTTAATATTGAGTGTTTAGCCTCTAGAATGAGAAGTCAGCCCAGACAGCTAAGGAGGAGCAGTATAAATATAGGACGCCATAGCTCATTTGATACACACAACTTGCAACTGCAGAAATGTAAGAGTGCACACTACAGAAATTGAGTAAGTGTGCAAGTATGGAGAGTAGCTGCAGCTGCAGCTACAACTACTGCAACTTGTATTCCAGTTTAGGCTTGGACTCTCTATTAGTTATGGTTTGGACTTAATGCCTTGTGTGTTATCTCTGGAGAGAGGTACGCTACATTGATTGGCTATTAGTTCTAGTGTTTGCTTCCAAAATTATTCTCTGTCAAGGTTAAGGTGCTCGGGGGTGGCTTCGGCCTATGGTTGGGTGACAATATTTCTATATTGTATATGGTTAAATGAACACACCTATTATTTCTAACAAGTTATGGGCCCACCCTATATTCGGACAGTCTAACCACTGGAAGATAGATTGGGAGGATTTACCCAGTTACAGTTGCAGTTGCAGTCAGTTTTTGCTGCGGCAACGAAACCCTAAACCTCTTGTTGAGGCACCTTAAGTGAAGAGATTGACCTAATTTGTGGATAGCCTAGTGCACCCTAACCCAGTGCACCTCCTTGTACTCTCAACAAGATAAGACACCAAGTTTGATTTTTTGGTCAAAGTCAAAGGTTGACAAAGTCAAAGCAGTCATGACTTACTCTATGGACTCAGAAAACAAGTTAGAAGGAGATTCTAACTTCATAGCATGGAAGACAAGGATTGAACTCATCCTTTCCAAGAATAAAGTGTTGGATATCGTGAAAGGAAATATTGTGGAACCACAATTTGAAGAAGGAAAAGAGAAAGAACCTCAAAACGTTGCAATTATGGAGAAGTTCAAGGACAATGACATAAATTCCATGAGTGTCATAATGGACTCTATAAAATACCACTTGATACCCTACATCTCTCATCTTGACTCATCTAAGAAGATGTACAATTCCCTAACTAATCTCTTCTCAGTTTGAAACATTGGATAAATAACGAGTCTAAAGAATGAGCTTCATGACATGAAAATGAATGATGGTGAAAGAATAACATCATACTTAGTGAGAATATCTTAGTTAAGAGATCAGCTACAAGCTATTGAAGAAATCATTTCAGAGAAGGAACTGGTAAATATAATACTCAATGGTCTTCCCAAGACATGGGACGCATTTTCCGCAAGCATGAACACAAGGAAGGAGTATCCCACATTTGAATAAATTTGGAATTGTCTTGCACAAGAAGAATCAATGATTAACGCAAAAGAGAAATCCCAAAAGAAATATGATGATCAAACTTTCACAAAAAAGTTCAAGGATTTCATGAATACGAAGAAATTTGGCTCAAGGAAGAAACCAAATCAAGAAAAGGATATGTCAAAAATACAATGTTTCAAATGTCGAAAATATGGTCACTACAAGAACCATTGTCGCAAGTTAAAGAAAAGGAGGGAAGCAAATGAAGCATCAGTTGCCGAAGAAAGGGAACCCTCAAAGAAGGCCAAGTAGGATAAATCACACTTCTTCTTCTAAGACAAGGTGACAATATTCTTCATAGTTCTTGTACATACCATATTTACATAGTTTCTATACATATCTTTCATATCTATTTCTTAGAAGATAAGATGTTCAAGTGAAACGATACCTATGGAAGAATAATAAGATAAGGATTTCTATCAAGATGACTACAATTCAAGAAATACACATGAAAAGATGAAGTACTTTGACAACTCTTTGGTAACAATTCCCGTGGAAGCTATTATATAAGTAAAAACTTTTAGATAAGCCAAAATCAGAATCAAACTTGAAGAGACCCAGAAGAAGTCAACAATCAAGAGGAAATTAGAAAAAAACTTGTGACACTTTGCATAAGGCAATAAGAATGCAGACGAAAGTGTGGACTCTCTTATATGGAGGGAGCTGATTACAGAATTCCAAAAGAAGAGCATGCATTCATGCATGAAGCAAGGATTAGGAGGGATATAATCCTAAATGATATGATCCATTGAGAATTATTAAGTATCTGTCCATGTTCCAATTCCAAAGTAGCAACCATAATAAGCAATGTGTGTTTAATTTGACTCTAGAAGAAGTCTTCTTCGAAAAGAAGCCTTAAAGTATCCTTAGCTGTCCATATACATCCATGATCCTATGATGGAAGGAATAATTTGGAATCTTTAGGGCATGGAGTCTATAGAAAAATCCATGGACCCAAGAGCTAAAGAGAAACATGAGGAAGAACATGAAGATTCCAAGAGAGAAAGAAAATCCACGACAACCAGTTATTATACCGAGAATCACAAGACTACCATCTTGGTTTGAAACCACTAGAAGCAATCAAGCAGAAGAAATGGAAGTTATGATGAAAACAATATATGTAAGAAATTGTGAAAAACGATTATGAATGGAAGCATTGCGAGATTCAAAACTAGAGGTTCTTCCAGGAGGAGGAGAAAACTATGATAACAACTTGTTCTTGTAAAACAGATATGCCTCTATCTGAGCTATTATATCTCTTGCAATATCCATGGATTGAAGTTTACATTAGTTGGTTGTAAAAGACTGTTCTCCCAATAGAGAATTTGAGGAAGAAGCTTATGTAAAGCAATCTCAAGTTTTTGAGGTATACAAGAAAGAGACCCATGTATGTAGATATAAGAAGACCTTGTATGGATTCAAACAATTTGATGCAGAGTATCTCATATATAGAAGAAGTGTGGTAAAAAAATTCTATGACAGAGATAGTGTATCATAATAGTTAGTCTAGGATGATGGATTGCTAATCCATGGAAAACTCTCATGATGACAGAGTAAGTGCTACTTGGATATGTTTTAGTTTGAGCCTTGCCATGATGTCATGAGCTAGCAGGAAACAGACTTGCTGAATTCGACCATGATATATATTGTAATGATTAGAGCTATATGAATCCTTCAGAGAAAACCAGTGTTCCATAAAAAATCAAAGTACATTGAGATCAAGAATTATACTCTCCGTGATGAAGTCCAGAAAAGAGAAGTGGTTCTCCAATATATCTCCACAGATGAGAAGATAGCAAATATTTTGGTAAAACCTCTGTCCAAGATGAAAAGATTGCAAGATGGGGCTCGTGGATACGACTTCCTTATTGAAAAAGGAAGAGATTAATCCCAGGTTTGGAGGAAGCATTGATGTATTATTTATTTAAGGACAATCATTTCTCAGTTCGAAAAATGGTCAGGATGAGCAGTTCCTTTCCAGTTCGGAAAGTGGTTTGAGATTTTTGACGGGCATGCATTTTCTAGTTCGAAAAATGGTCCAGATCGGACAGTCATTTTCGTAATGAATATGTTTCGATAGATTGATGATGTGCCATAGAAAATGATTCCCCTTATGGACAGTGTGGGGGAATGGACTAGGACAATCATTCTTCTTGGAAGTCACTCTAAGTAGTGGTCAAGTAGAATGGTATGCCTCGCTGGGTAGTCATTCTTTCGAAGTTCACAATTGTGAGTAGTTTCGAAGAATGGTCTATTTTGGAGGTTGGTGCAGGACAAACATTTCCATTAGGAAATGGTCCAGATAGTCACTCCCTAGGGCAAACTCATTCTATCTAGGTTGCACTATGGTTAGTGCCGAAGGAATGACCCAGTTAGGTGAATGGTCCAGGTTCAAAAATCAAGGACATGAATTCACTAGGGCAGACTCATTCTCTCCAGGTTTCACTATGATTGGTGCCGAAGGAATGACCTAGTTAGGTGAATGGTCCATGCTCAGGAATTAGGAACAATTATTCTTCTATGCTTGAGAAGAATAGTCTAGATATCCCATGGCTGATGTTTTAATTTCTGAGGGTATATGCTCTTCCATATCTCACAGATGTGAGTGGAAGAATGATCTGAAAATGGAATGTACTTGTTTAAGGGTGCAAGGTATCCATTTTCCATAATTCAAAATGTGAGTTATACTCTCAAATGTGACCTCTGTTAATGTGAGAACTTACTATTTCTTATACAGAGATAGACTGTAGGAGCAT